>BPLR01001391.1:0-23877 GCA_021605095.1 Caerostris extrusa
CGTATTGCTTCTTTTGTGTAAAAATAATGTTTTTTTGCAGTAAGTAATATTATGAACATATTTTTGAAAATTCGAATATGGGAAATAAAATTTTTAACAAATAATGAATTGCAATTAATAAGGATTTTAACTTTCCAAAAATTAGATACAATATATATTTTTCTTTTTAAATCGAGCAACCTTGTAGGATTCAAACAATTTTTGTAACGGCAAGCTTTTTGAAATTCCTTTGAAATTTAACACAAGATTCAAGGCAGAGTGTTACAATTTAATGCAACATTTGGCATTATTTTTTTACAATATTGATATATATTTTTACAATTTTACTAATTCTATTTTTCAACTACATTTTTTGTTTTTTTAATTCTAATATGTGAAAAAAATTTTAAACCAATAATCAATTATAATTAATAATGATTTTAACTTTCCAATATTCAGTCACATTAAAAAATTTTTAAGTTGACAATTTGTAGGAATCAAACAATTTTTGTAACATCAAACTATTTTGAAAGTCCTTTGAAATTTAACACAAGATTGTTAATTTTTACTGAGAACATAAAAAGAAAGATTGTAAAAGGATACAGAATGTTATAATGCAATGCAATCAATAATATTATTTATACAAGAATAGAAATTTCTTTTAACTAATTACTGGTATAAATTCTATTTTTAAATCTAATACGCAAAAGAAAAAAAAAAAAAAAAAAAGAGACTTTCAAGTTACTTAAATTATTGCAATTATTACCATTCTTTAACCTCGAAATTAAAGCACGTTATAAAAGTTTTAATATTCCCCTTTCTGTTACATAAATTAGTTAAAAAGGCATACATAACTTTAAGATTAAATAAAAAAAAATATAATTAGAAAAAGGGTTTTAATGACACTCAATTTTTAAACAAAAAAAAAAAAGTGTTACATTTTTTCACAACATTGTTCTTATTTATTCGGATGCAAAACCTTTTACAAAAGAATTCTAAATTAATCAGTTCTTTTCGACCAAACAATACAAGAAGAAGACCTGATAAATTCAACTAGGAGAGTTTTGAATTTCTTTGTTAACGAGAATAACAACACTCACTTATCAGCGCGCTCCTTAGCACACTGAATAAATCTCCATTAAAAATATTCTCTCTCATAAAGGAAAACACAAAATAGGCAGATTAGGGAGAACAAAGGCATAATTTTCTCCCCGCATTTATCATTTTGAAAAAGAGTTTTAAATGAATTTATATACATATATGCTCGCTCTTTTAATATAATTACATTTTTCTTCTCCAATCAAAGCACACATAATGAGCAGTTTCTCCAGAGATTCATTAAAACAGCGTTACTACCCAAAATGGTGGAGGGGATGGAAGGGATGGTGCAGTATATAAATTTTAAACATGCAGGAGTACAAGGCTAAATTTATGTCGAACATCGTGAATCATAACCGAAGAACAACCCTTTTCGCTTATGGCCATTATAAAGTGCCCATTACCAAAACCCCTCATAATCGTCGGTGCTAAAAGGAATGTCATCCCTAGCAAGGCAGAAGACGACATCGCCATTCCAGAAGTCGGAAACCCTCCCGGAATGGGACGAAATTGGTAGATAAGTAGATATGGCTGGCTTTCAAGCCGCTGCTATTTGAGTTTTCGCCATCAAAATCTTTAATTAGGATAATTATAAGATCACCGCTTCCATTGATAATGGGATGGGTGAAGTGCTCTTTAAGCACATTATTTTTCCGATCCAGTCGAAAAGGGGGCGGGGACAGTCGGGCTCCAGAATAGACCAGACAAGGCGTGTTTTATTAACAGAAATGTTCTTTGTAAAACCATTTTTTTCTCTTTAGTTCCTCTACTTTTTACAATTATTAAACAAGTAAAAAAAAAAAATGGGTTGGATGTTATGTTTTGCAATATTTTAATTGCGATAAAATGTCCTCTTCACATATTTTAGTCTGCTTTCATATGGGGACGAATGCATGATATTTATTAGATTATAATTTTTTTCCCCACCAATAAGGAGAATTTTTAACATGGAGTACTCTGTAATAAAGCAGAAGTAGTCTGTAATAAAACATGTAGTAAAGCAAGACTACTTTTTAATAAAATTCTCTGCACACGCTAATAAATGGTTAGTTGTTGACTAGTAATATATCAATACCCTTTTTAAAATCGTATGAAAGGAACTTAAGCTTTCGGAAAAATTGATAGAGTAATTGCTTAGGATTTTGAGTCGCATGGAGACAATACGAAAAACACCATACAACCTGAAGTGAGATTTCGTCACAATCTCCACCATGATTTGGTTTGCCCCTCTGTGGTAATTTTTTTGCACATTTTAGATTAACGGGGATAACGAACTACTAACAAACATCCATTCCACTACCAGGATTCGAACCTGAAGCACCAAAGGTCAGTTTGGTTTGTCCTTTGTGCACACTTAGGGCTAATTAGATCAGGACCTACTGTTTAACGTGGATTCCTAACCACTAACAAACATTCATGCACCGCCTGGATTCGAACCTGAAGCCTATGGTATCAAAGGCCAGAACGATAGCCAATTGGCCATTAGGCCGCGTGCTGGAGCTCTAGCCAATTGATCGTCAGGCCACTCCACCATGTTTATTTGTTTTTCAAGCAGTGATTGAAACGCATCCCATTAACAGAATCGAACCTGCGTTTTCTTGTAGGCTATTAGTAACATTATTTGATAGCAAACAAAAGGGTACTTTTTACGGTATCTTTATATATTAGATAAAAACTAAAAAATCGAATTTTCTAAGTCTTGAATTTACAATAAATTAATTTATATTTGATTTCTTTAAGAAAACAACTTTTTATCCGGCATATTCACAATATAGTAAAAATTACAAACTTACATTTATTAACTATTTCCTTATTACCTCTGTTACATCCTTGTTTCTATTTGAATATTTAACATAGTTTGATGATCATGTGAGAAATTTTAACATTATCACTTTTTATAACAAGTTAACAAGTTAATAATTTAGTGAAAAAAATAAAGTTCAATCTCTTTTTTTTTTTACATTACTTTTAGGACTAGAGAAATAACTTTCATTTTATGCCCAATATAAAAAAAAAAAAAAATTGAGTTTTAAATATAATGAGAAAGGTATTTATAAAATATTGAATAATTGAAAAAAAAAATTGGCTTAATTCTAATGTTTTTAAAACAGAAATTTTCCTCCAATAATTTTTTTTGTTGTTGTTGAAAATACTTGTTGGATTTGTTTAATCTATGTATTGCTTGTTAGAGTATTTTTGAAACCCATTAAAATAAAAGTTTTTTATTCCGTACGTGCTTTTTAATTATGTATGTTTATGTAGAAAAATATATTTGGTTTGAATTGTCATATGTGTTATATTTTATACTGAACATAATTTTCATGTTATCGATTCTCCTTCGAATTTTAGATGCTTTGAATCTATAATTGATTTATGTATGATTTCTTTATCAAAATATTTTTATTATCTTGAGATTTAAATTTTTTAATAATAATTTATTAGTAACAAATTTTAACCTTAAAATAACCTTTTTTTCTATATCTGATTCGCATGCTTATTAATACAATAAATAATTTTAAGTGGGCACCATAAATAACAAAAAGAACTGTTTGCATACTAGTCTTTTTTACAGAACAATTAGTTCTGAGGGATTTAAATCAGAAAATTATGAAATTGAAGCATTCGGTATCTGGTTTTTTTTTCCCACAATATGATTTTTTATGTTTTTTTTCACAATTTTATTGTATATATGTGATATTGTTATTAGAAATATAGATTTAGAGATATGGTGATATATGGATTTACAGATATTGATATTTATAATAAATGCCAATCTTCAAGTAGACTATGCAATACCAATTCCATCTATGTTTTTGTATTATTGTTTCTTTATATTGAAATATTAATATTTTTTATGCCATTACTGTTATTTTATATTATATTGTTTAAATATATCAATCCTTTTGTTTTGTGCACTTTTTATTAATAACCATAAAGAATCCCATGATATTTTAACTGTGAAATTAATCTTGATCTATATGAAATACCGGAATACCACATATTAATGTTTTTAAGCCATTTATAGAAATATAAGTGTTATGCATATATAGGAAGATAAACGTTATTTATTTAACGTTAAACCTTTATTAATATTTTTCTTTCAGTATATCAATCCTTTTGTCCTGTGCACTTTTTATTAATATCCATAAAGGACCCCATGATATTTAAACTGTTATGTTAATCTTAACATGCATCCATATGAAATGCCGAAATACAATACATTAATGTTATGCCATTTATAGAAAAATAAGCATTATACATATACAGAAAGATAAGAGCTATTTATTTAAAGTTAACCCTTCATTAATTTTGTCATTCACCTTTAGTATATCACACTTTCTGTCATTTTGTGTTCGTGCATTCACTCCTCCAAACTAATCGATTTTCTTCTCTCTTCTTCCCAACAGCTTCTGATGGCCGGCCAGTCCGGGACTCCGTTGTCGGCCGGGTCTGCGCCGAGCGGGGGCGGAACCGGGTCCGGATCGGGTCAGCCCTGTTGCGAGTCGGGCCGCCCCGTGCTCACCGACCCCCTCACCGGACAGACGGTGTGCTCGTGCCAGTACGACGCCCAGCTCCTCGGCTACCAGCGGCTCGCCGCTTCGGGACTGCCCTCAACGTGTACGGCACGGCCGCCGCCGCCCGCAGCCGCCGCGGCAGCCTACGGCACGGAGCAGGGCTTTCTGCCACTCTCCGCGGAGCAGTCCGCCTTCTACTCGCCAACGGTACGTCCACACGCTCTGCAATTTCTTCTTCCTTATTTTGAAATTGAGGCTGGCTTTTTGGCTGGAGGATGGGAATCTTTTAGTTAAAGATATCGATCCTTTGGATTTGGGTGTGGATAGAATTGTCGGCTTTTATAAAGACGATATGCATGTTAATTATGCAATTTATTGGTTAATTTAGGTATATTATGGGATATATATTGTGAGGTTATATTATGCAATGGGTTTCATATAAATATAGTTCAACTAAATTCGTCATTGTTGCATCGAAATTATCTATTTTATAGGGCTTTTTTTTTTTATCGATTTTTTGATTTCCAATGTTAGGGTACTATCAATATTTAAAAATGAAAAATAATAGTAATATTTTAATCCTTTACATACAAGAAACTAAAGGACAGTCATTTCTTAATATACAAATGTCATTACGCATAAAAATCTCATTATGTAAATAGTTTAATACACATTATGTGTATTATTTGCTTTTAAGAGAGTTTATTGGTTTTTAGATATAGTATGACACATATAAGAGTATTAATTCATAAATTGTGAGTCCATTTCTAACATAACTTAATATAAAACAAAGTTTTTAAAACGAATTTACAACTCTTCATTTTATTTTATTCATAAAACCGTCCCTTTGAAGTAAATCATATAAATATTTGATATTAAGCCTATTCGTTTAAATAAATATTTAAAAGTAAAAAAATTTTTAAAACATTTAAAAGTAAAAAGTAAATAAACTAACACTTCTATACTAATTTATTATAGGATAATTAACTTTCCTTAGTGAAAGTAAATGTAAAGAAATATGCAAATAATTTCGTTGATCAGCATTTACTTTTGACTGAAAGTGTTCAGTTTGATAAAACATTAAATTAAAGATTAAAAAAGACATAAAGATTTATACAATAATGTTTACATCTACAATTAAAAACCGTATCATTATAATCAGTAAGCTCTATCTTTAAATTAATTTTCCTTATTATCTGCCTTATTAAATATTTTCTAAATATAGCAAATCTTAAAGATGTCGATTATATCATAAATTCTGTCTCGTGATTTTTTTTATTTTCATAAGTAATTATATTTTATTACAAAATATATTACAATTAGTTTTTAACTTGTCTTGAAACAGTCCTTGCTAAAAAGATAAATATCGTATACTATCAAAGAAGAGTTTTAAGCTTTATTACAAGAAATTCATACTTTTAATATCAAATACTAATTTATTTTAAAAATAATATAATCCCAAAATAATGAAACTAACAAACTCAAGAAACTTTCGGCTCTTAATTTTGTGAGCCCCACTCCTTCTTTTTATTTTTCTTCATCTACTATTTTAGCACTAATTCAAATGTTTAAATACCTATAGTTACAATATATCGTTTAAAACCTCATTTTGATGTCCTATTTACAGAACAATAATGAGCTTTAGTTGAACATTTTGATTTCAAAACAAGCTACAAGCGATAAGCTTTTATACAAGCTATATTGCTTGGAAAAACTGGTAAACACTATAGAGATAGAGAAAGAATGCATTCACAATGAGAGTACCTAGTTGGAGTTTCACAGGTTTCTCCAATATAACATACAAACATGGTGCAATTACCCTTAATCTTTTTCAGAAAAGGTTTAAACTATTTTGGCACAAGAGACACAAAAACTTATTGTTTCCTCAAGAACAACGGATTCTTGGATTCCTTTTGAATTCTTCTTCACATAAACGTGCATTTTTATGAATTCGATCCATCATTATAATTCGTCAAAAGAGGCAATTAATGAATATTTTAGTTTTGAGGTAGTTAAGCAAAAAACTATTTGTCAATTCTGCATTTGGATTGAGGTTTTCATACCTATTATCCTGTTGTTCTAATGCAACTGGAAATACAAAGACAGTTAATATTTATGCCATAAGCAAGGCTGCACCTTCTGTTACTCCTTTAGCACTACCCAGGGAATGTGTAGCTTGAAGATATGCTACGGACGCGAATAAATTACCCTCGCAAAGCTCTACAATCATATTAGACAAGGACCTACGATTTAAAAGTGGTTTCTCATACCTATTATTCCTATTCCGAGTAAAGACTGCAAGCTCGCAATTTCATTTTGATAAATTTCAACGTTTAAAGCAACAAAAGAAAAAGTTTCAATTTGTATAATAATAAAAAAAAAAAAAAAAATTAATAAATAAGAGTTTTTGTAAATAAAAAAACTGAAGCTAAATTCGGAATACACGTTCAACTGTTGTTCCCTGTCTAATTAGCCTAAAGTGTGCAAAAAAAAAAAAAAAAAAAAAAAAAATGACCATAGAGCGACAAACCAAACCAAATCGGGAACAACGGATTCTTGGATCCCTTGAAATATTTTTCTTCATATGAACGTGCATTTTTATGAATTTGATTTGATATTATAGTTTGCTAAAAGAGATAATTAATGAATATTTTGATTTAATTGGTTTTGATGTAAAATTAAGCGAGAGAAAAAAAACTATCTAAGAGTTCTGACGTTGGATTGAGGTTTTCGTACTTATGAATAGCGACTGTTTCATTTTGATACATTTCAACGTTTAAAGCAAAAAAGAAAACGTTTCCATTTATATAATAAAAAAAATTAAAAAATCAAGAGTTTTATCAATAAGAAACAGAAGCTAAATTCGGAATAGCTAGCCTATCTCGAAACGCTATTAGAAGGGATGGGAGCAAAGTAGGGGGTGGGCAGAAGGACAAGTCCAGCGTCTCAAAAAGGGGATGGTCTCCTCGCCAGAAGATCGATATTGAAAAGTACAGTATTCCAAACGATTACATTCTTTTGGTCACAGTCCAGCAAGAACCGAGGACCGCCTATTTGTGTTTCTACAGGAGCTGCTCTCTCCTTTGTGCTACAGTTATGTTTTACTTTAGTTATGGGCAGTTGGAGATGTCAACTTACAGACGAGATCTAAAAAAGAATGCTGTCGAATGTCTTTTATTTTATTTTTTATTCTTTATCGATAGTGATAAAACAGATGCTGGTATTAAATATATTCCCACCAGTTTACGAGATTATACTGTTAATTGTTATTTTTATTAATCTGTTTGTGATTATCATTAATTTATCAAAGATCAGCCTTCTTTTAAAACTTTTACAAAAATGTGAAATGTTTTAATTTAATTGTTTAATAAATCACATAGCAACTAATAATTTATTTTAAAGACTGACGATTTCTCCAATAAAATAATCCAATCCAAAATAAATCCCAAATAATCCATAATAATTTTCTCAAATAGATAAACTTCATTTAAAACTTTAACAAAATTTTGGAACGTTTATATTTAACAGTTTAAAAAAATCGCGTAGCACCTAATAATTTATTTTTAAAGACTGACGCGTTTCTCAATAAAAAAAACATTTTCATTCAATTTTTAATATTTTTTTAAGAAATTACTATTGGTTAATTAAGTAAGAATCATTTTGATTTTATTGTTTTTTTTTTTTTTTTTTTTAAATAACGCGAAATAATAAAGGCAAAGAGAAAAATCCCATTCCTTCTCTAAAAGTCAGTTAATTTATGCATCATATTAAATCCGTCCTTGAATTTTTATATTATGTTTATAATTGTGGGAAACATTGTATTGTAAAAGTTTCCTTTTTGTATATAATAAGCATTTTAAATAACAGTATTTAATGTGGCATAACATGGTTCAAAGGGTGGAGAGTAAAAAATATTGAAGATTATTAAGTAATTATGTTTAAGTATTAAAGCATTTTACATAACTATAATCAATTTTTTTTTTTATTATAGTAAAGATTTGTAACTCCAAATTATTTTCCTTTTGTAGCGTCTGGTTGTTACATGCTAAACGAAGCATGAAATTTATCTTTTTTTTAAGCTTATCTTTCCCTAAAGAGCATAATAATAATTGAATGGGAATAAATAGCAATTTGTGTTTTGTTTTTGTAAATACGTAAATGATTATTAGGAGAATATCTTCTTTTTCGTGTGCAGTTTGTTGAAGATATCTTAGGAGTTATTTATTATACTGATTTAGAAATAAAACATTGTATATTGGATTCACCTATTTGAAATACTAAAATGTAAAACAAAAATATATTTATCACTTAATAAATAATCATTGCAAAATGACGTAAAATTGGATTTCAGTTTATTTTTTTAAATTTTAAATAATTTCTAAATTTGCTCATTAAAAAGGAGATTATTAAAGAAAAAATTAATAGCTTTTCTATTAATTTCTCTTCGTAACTTAAACGAATGAAATTAAATAAATTTACTGTAAATACAAATAAGATTTTTTGTTGATATTCATTCAAACTCAAAGAAAAATCACATAAGAAGATCATAGAATAATATATAAGAATTATATAAATTCAAAAATATTTTGATGTTGTTTGTTTATATTAAAATATATAAAAAAGGTATTTTATATTTTTGTAGGACAAAATTCTTGTAACTGTTTCTGTAACCGTAATCAGAGCAAAACCGTGATTCATTCTTTTGTTCTTTTTACTTGGCACTTGAGAACAGTTAGCTATAAACTTTTAGATGTAAGCGATAAACAGAATGAAAAGAAACATATCACTTTTCGATATGTAATCATTAAGATGTGAGCATACATCTTTACTTAATGAATATACATGTTGAGTTATTGTAGGTACTTAAATAAAAACCTATTATAAACTGAGATTTTCTATGCAATAGTCAGCACCAGAGAATTGGCAAATAACCTGAGTTAGTTGATAAAAAGCTTAGATAAGATTCAACAAAGGGGTATTTTACTACCTATTTACTTTTGAAATGCGTAAAAAATCTTAATGTTTTTAAAGCTTTAGGGTATAAACTATTGTATTTTGCCAGCGTTCAAAGGACAAGTAAATGTGTAATCATACCGTATATGGGCAAAGACAAGACTTGAATTAGAGCTTTTTTGAAACATAATCTTTTAACTTCAGTATTGGTTAATATTGCTTCTTTTAAACATCTAAAAATTTTATAGCAAAACAGAACATAAACAACTTTATAACAAACAGAACAACTAAACGATTTTATAATAAACAGGACAACTAAACAATTTTATAGCAAACAGAACAGCTAAAGAACAAACAGAAATAAACCATTTAACATAAGGAAATCTATGGCCGACAGTGATAAACCAAACATTATGTAATAGTAATCAACATTAATGTATAAAATTTTTGTAACATGCTATAAATTATAATACTTTGATATATAAGTCAAAGATTATCTATACATATTAATTTGATTAATATATAAATCTTTGTTACAATGCAGTTGCACATATATTTTTAAAAACTTCTACTTATTTTTATAATTTCAAACATATATATATACATTTTATCTTACATAATTCTTCAAATATAATCATATTTAATTTTTATTTCAAAGATCATTAATGAAGTACATAAAAATAATAGTTAAATTTTCTGACTTATTATTTACAATATTAGTATATACGTACATTAGTTTTTTACGCAGTAATTGTATATACATTTATCCTATGTTAATTTAAAGAAAATCATTTCTCACTTTCATAAAAATATTAATAAAAGGGAATGATGTACTAACATGGACAACACCTTGCTTTTAGATGTTATTCTCTAGTAAATGATTTGCAATTTTTGTAGTTAAGTTAGAAAATGGAATAGATGTTCATAAACTTTTTTAAAAGAGGCAGAACTGAATGATATTAACACATATCATTAGATAATGTTATATATTTACCTCATCATTAGATTTTATATATTAATACATAATCATTTTTAGAGACTAGAACTATATTAACATATATCATTAGATCACTATATATATTAACCTTATCATTAGATACAAGCTGTTAAATTAAGTCAGAAGGGATAAAAGTCTTAGTGGTAACCAAACACTAAAAATATGTCCAGTACGTAAACTTTGAACTATGTCACGTCCAGGAAGTCATTGGCATTGCCGGAAGTTGTCGAAGGACGGACTACCGGACTGTCCAGAAGATGTTCAGGGGTTGAGAGGTCAGAGAAACTGCCGAAGGGTTCTTTTTTCCCCCCCTCACATCCAATCTCATGTATCCTTTTGGTGGTGGTGAGGATTTAAAGGACCTCTTCCAAGTCACATCTTGAAGTATGAGGAAATCCTCTGCAGGGATCTTATATCTTCCTGGAAAACATTCGGCACGAAAAAAAAAAAAGAAATGATGTTCGGAATGCCAAATCATTGGAAAAGGAAGGAGAAGATTAAGGAAACGGAAAACATTTAGGTTAACATCGTGTTTTCCCTCCAAAATAAAATAAAAATTTATGAAGGGCTTTTGCTACTAAGTTTCAAAAGTGTCTGCCTCGTTTATTTGAAAGAAAAAATTTTTTTTTTTATTGCGTAGTGTTGATAGAAATCTTTAAATAAATATCTTGATATATTTCTTCAAAAATATTTCTTTCGTAAGCTGTTCAAATTGGTAGACAAAAATTATTTATAAATGATTTTAAAGACAAAGTTATATTTAACTCAGAGTGTGATTTAACACAGAGAGTAATGTGTGATTTACGTAATTTCTCAAATTACGCAAATCACACATTAACTAAATGAAAGAGTTTATTTTAGAGCAAACAATATTTATCATTTTGATAAGTACTGATTCATCAATTTTGTAATAATATTACTTCCCTTAAACTAATAACAACAATAAATAAATGAATAGAATTATATAAGGGGATTATTTTATTTAAAAGTAACTTCGAGGATTTTGTTTATAAAAAAAAAAAAAAAAATTACAAAAAAAAAATTGCATTTAAAATTATAATTTAGATTCAATGGAAAATTTAATTATAGCTGCTTATGAAGTTACTCTTAAATTTCTAAAAATCTTTGCAAATAGTAATGTCATTTTATATTTAAAGGCCAATATTAAAATATTTTCCTTCAAAAAAAAAAATTTTTTTTTACCAGTATTAAAATATTTTTTTTTTTTTCGCTAATATTAAATTTTTTTTTTTTTTTTTGCCAATATTAAAAAAATATTTTTAAGATTAATTTGTGTAATATTATGAATTGTTACTAAGTTTAATTCTTAAAAATACTTATTTTCTATTTTTAAAAAAAAGTGTTTTTCTTATATATACTATAATCTTCATTTCTTCGTTCCTTATACTTTAATGATTGATAGTTGAATTCTTGAATATAAAAGAGGTTTAAATAATGCTTAATATATGCATAAAAAAATTAATAAACGCATACACAAAGCTGATTTCATTGACTTATTTCCACATTCGGCCTTAAACACAGCTTTTATTCGCCATACCATCACGATCAATCACTTAGCAGAAACGAGCTGCCTATCATTTCATCCCTTTAAACTATCCCAGTAGTCAATGGTACCTAACCGAGGAAATGGAGCAAATAAAAGATGTTACCGAAATCCATCCACAGTAGGGTGGAGCAGTCGATCAAACCTAATGATTCCGAGGAACCGGTTTCGATATCAAAACCTTGCCAGAAGCTTTTGCATCCGGTTTTTCCCCAACCGCCTTGCGTAGGTGTAGAGAGGTATATGTAATTTAGAAGAGTGTTTAAAGCAATCATTTGGTGTGGATGTGTCAAAACGCATTTGAGGCTATAACAGAGGAGAAGGCTAATTGTTTTTCCTCGCGGTCGCTTATTGTACTCACAAGATTACAGTTGCCCCCAATCAATGAGATCAGCAAAATCCGGCAAGAAGCTGGGTTTCTTTTTTGCTGCTGTTGTTGTTTCATTTTGGTAAGGTCGTTATGAAGTTTCTTAGAACAGTGCCCCGCTAATGGAATGCACTTCTAATGACGAGAAGGAATAAAGCGGTGCAGGTGTTTGTTCTTCTGAAATGTCCTTTGTGAGCTCGTGGGATTATTGGGTTGTATTCCATTTAGCCTGTTTGGAATCGGGGACAAAGGTCTTGTTCGCACATTTTGTAATTTCTCAAATTGCGTCGGTTTTTATTGGTGCTCGGATTACAATGTTTCCGCTTTGGAGCACAATTTAAAACAAGCTCTGCTTTAATTTATTTACAAATTAAGTTCCTACAGCCTTTTTGCAACAAATTTCTCAATTTTCATTTCATGAAGTAGAACAAATTTTATAAAGAATCATTCTCTATTTATATGCAAAGATATTCTTAATGAAAAACAGAAGAGTTATAAAATTACTTTACCGGAGAGTTAAAAAGTTTTTTTACAACATTTTTTTTTTTTTTTTTTCATATTTTACAACAAATTTCTCAATTTTTATGTCATAAGGTAGACAAAGGTCTTGTTCGCCCATTCCTCAAATTACATTGGTTTTTATTGGTGCTCAGATTACAATGTTTCAGCTTTTGTTCCTTGGAGCATGATTTAAAACAAGCTGCTGCTTTAATTTATTTACAAATTCCGTTTCTATGACCTTTTTTTTTTTACAACAAATTTCTCAATTTTCATTTCACAAATAGAACAAATTTTATAAAGAATAACCATATTTATATGCAAAGGTATTTGATGTTCTTTATAAATAAAACAGAGTGTTTTAATAATTGCTTGACCGGATAGTTCAAAAACATTTAGAAAAAAAACCCCGTGAAAAACATAAGTAAATAGAAGAAATTATATTAAATAACAAGTAAAATGTGACAATTTTCTTGTCATATTTAATATCACATTTAAAAAGTGGCTTGTTTTAATGACTGAATTCTTTTAGAAAAATGTGCAAAATGTAGTACTCAACTAGACGAAATTATATTAAATAAGTTTTAAAAATATCTTATTTAGTTTTGGTCTGGTCTTTGAAAATATCAACTAAAATAGTGTCCTTCTTCTTCACTGCCTCAACAACCCCATGGTGGGCCAAGGCCATCTGCCTACTAGCAGATTTCGAGATGTGGTGTTTTCTTTTTAAGGGGTAAGGTTGTTAGTTCTACACCCAACGCTCTACAGTTATATTAAACCGTGACGTACTGTTTAAAGTGAATTCCGAACCACTACAAAAATCCATGGCACAGAATGGTCTCAAACCCGAGACCTGTGGCACCAAGCGCCATAGTGCAAGTCACTTGGCCATCAGACCCAAAATTGTTTTAGCCTTGTTAAAAGGCAATATTTTTTTTCGATTATACGTCTTTATTTCATAAAATAAAAATAATTTTTCAGAAAATTATAAATAATGGGCATTTATTGAATTGAATTCTTAATAAATTCAATCCCATAAAAAGCGTAACTGACCAACAATTCAGCTAATTTTAGCTGTTCATACGGACAGTGTTAACTTCGATCGCATTTTGTTAATTACACTTCATATTTTCTGAGATTTACTGTGAAAATCATAAGCATGCAGCCTGATTTCACTAATTAGCTACTCGCAGATATTACGATCTGCTCGAACATATAATTCTCCTGTATTTTCTTCGACGAGGATTTCACCCAAACGAATTCGCAAGACTTGATATTCAAAGCCTACTGGGCCTGTGTATGGCAATCCGTAAAAGGCGAGAGTGCAACTATTCCGAATTCCAGACGGAGTGTCCAATAACCTCCTTCTTTAAGTCCATTCGTTGGGGAATAGTCTGGAGATGTGTCGGAGGCGATGTCCATTTCGCTGTCCAAGCACGTAAAGGATCCCGAAGCACTTGTTTTACTTCTGGAGATGAAGAAGGCCCACCAAGTCTCGGACACACATACAAAGAGCTTCATTACCACCTCTTGTGAGAACGCATGCTTCGAGTTATGCCCGAAATCTACCCTCGTAAAAGCGAACCGAAGGGTCATGGGAATGGCCCTCATCGCTGGAAAAGGGAATGCCCAATCCTTGGAACACTTCCACCCCTCCCCGACTCGCAACCTCGAGTAATCGAGGCATTTATATGGATTAAAGATCTCCGCGGCCGGCCATTCTGAAAGCCCCGTCTCCCGATTTAAGTGTTTTCATTATGTGCTCTCCATCCTCCCCGCTGCAAGAAGAGGATGGATGAAAGGAGGAGGAGGACGGGGTCGTCTCCAGGAGGGAGGAGAAAGGAATCGTCTGAAGGTGTTTTTTTATGACGCACTGCAAGGAGAACACGCACAGCGACACGCATTTGCATCGTGGTGAATCCTTGTTATATCTCATTTTGTTCATTGTTAGAGGACTTCCAGAGGATGTTTATAGGTCATAATTAATGTTTATCTAAGCCGGAACGTTGTTTATTGATGAGTTAATCAAGTTTGAGGGAATATTCCATTAACAGATACATAATGGGATAGACGTGCATGGATATAGAAATAAACCATATTGTTCGTGTTTATTTGACGGTTTATTGGAGTATGAAACATAAATAATTCTATATTTATTAATTAATGTTAATTTTCTGTATAAGGAAATTTTTAGGAAACAAATTTAATAAACCTAATAATAGATCATTTAAACGCAATTAGGAAATTTTGAAATTTATTTTCCTTTATGAACCCTAAAAAGGTATTGTTGACACATGAACAATATAAAATCCACTTATCAAATTAATTCAGATTTTTACTTTAAATTGACTCTTTCAGAAATTTTTAACTAAAACTCTTTATATAGAATACAAATTTTAAGGTTTTTATTCCTTCAAAATATGCGAATTTTCATGATTTTTTTTTCTTGAAAGCAACCGTAAGAGTAACTTAAACATTTTTGAATGAAATTAATTATTCAGATTTAAAGCTATTTTTATAATAGCAAGTTTATTTTAAGCAATTATTAGTTTTTAGCATAATATCAATATCTTTCTAATGCATCAGAGAATCTATTTATTAATTGATTTTTTTTCATTTTGAAGTGAGGAAAATGATTGACAATGTCAATAAACAATTCTTCATTTAAATTTTTCGTTATAATCAAAATATGCTGTATTTCATGAGTTTGATGGCTTGTATTTGCTTTTGCGTTTAAGTTTTCAGCTCATGCATAAATAAAATAGACATAATTTGAATTATAACTACACAAATACATGCTTATAATAATGATAATTCAGAATATTATTTAATAAAAATGAGTAGGTCTGATTTAAATATAATACAGCTTTAAATACTTGCGTCAGTTGGCTTCAATTACTTCAATCATATTTTAAGATGTATCAATAAATATTTACATCAATGTGTTTGATAGATAAGCTGATTATGGCATTTTCCAACTAACGTATTGATTTTTATACTTTCAAAGTTAAATAAAGATACATCTGGCCCAACTACTTTTTTAAAAGATTAATAAAGATAAAACCAATATTAAGTATTTAAACATTATTAAATCGTCTGTAAATTAATATTCAAATGAAATTAAAATTACTGAAGAACATTTTATTCCAGTAAACGGATATGTACAGGAAAATGTGATATGAATATAAATGACTATAAAAATTAAAAGTTAATAATAAAATTAACAACTTTCCAATGATTTAATGGCAGCGCGATGAACTTTCACATAATCTGTGATTGATCATATAAACTGTTTGTGGCATTTTTCCAACCAACTTACTGATTTTTAATTCTTACAAAGTTCAATATAGATACAAATGGTTAACTACTTTTTGTTTAAAAGATAAAATCAAAATTAAGTATTTAAATATTATTAAATCGTCTGCAAATTAATGTTCAATTTTTGAGAACATTTAATTCTATTAAACGGATATATACAGGAAAATGCGATATAAAAAAATTACTCAATATTTAGTGAGTATTTAAATTTCAAAAGGTATTATTAGCTAAAGAAAGCATTAGTTCAAATCAATTCCCTTTCTATTTTGCTTTAAACGTTCGAAGAAATTGAAGAAAAGAAATCAGAAGAAGAAGAATAAGAAGTCTTTTCTGAAATCATAACAAAACAGAAAACGAAATAATATTGTCTGTGAAATAACATTACTTCGGAAACGAACATAAATATATTCCTGAGTGATTTCGAATATTTCATTTCAATAGCTACCCGCCGATCCTTACTGTAATAATAATAAAATTAAAAACTTTTCAATGATTTAATGGCAACGCGATGAATAGCTGAGAAGAAGAAGAAGAAGGAAGGAGGAGGAGGATTTCAAATTTATTTCAGCCGTTTGTGTGTTCCAAAGACTTTTCCCGCTCTTTCTTAACTTACCCGTGAAGCAGACAAAGGGGTTTTTCTCCGAAGACGAATTGACACTTTAATAAGATTTATGTTTGGAGTTCCTTTTCGAATCGGAGAGATATTTTCCTTGAGAATGCCCTTTTCAAAACGGAATTCATTCGTACCCACCAAGAAAATAAAAGAAGAATTCCTAACCCCTTCAAGTTTTATTAACATTAACTTCCAGTGTTTAATTTGACAATGCAACGGGAAATAACCCACTATGACCTGCATTATGTTTTCTTTCAGCGCAATAAATCCATTTTTATTCAGATGTGTTTGTTAAAGACGATACTATGTAAATAGTCTTTTTTTTTTTTTTTTTCTTCTTCTTCTTTCTTTCCTATCCCCCCTCTCATTCTCAGACCAAGAAGAATGAAAATAAATGATAAATGGAAGTTTTCCACTTTTCAAAAGACGAGTGCTTATTTTAATATCATATTTTTTTCTTCATAATTCTCTCTATTTCTTCCTTTTTCATATTCAAGTGTCGAGCCTTTAATTCGCAAAATAAAATTGAAGGAGGAGAGTTCAAGTGGTTGGAGTTTTAATGACAATAAGCTTTTTGACATGTATTACACAAAAATGAATGTTTTAAGGAATAAAAAGAGGCACAAAGTTTTTGTTAAGTAAAGAAGCTTTTTAAGGAACACAATAAAAGACAGTAATTTTCCTAACAATTAAAAAAAAAAAAAAAATTTTTGAATGCTGATATAATAATAATTTAACTATTAGTAATGAACACTTTCAAGTTTTGAAACTGTTAAAAATAAACTGTTAAAGATTAGCTTTAAAGTATGAACTCTTTCAAGTTTTAAAACTGTTAAATATTAATCGTTAAAATGTTAAATATTAATTATTAAACTCTTAAAGATTAATTGTTAAACTGTTAAAGATTAACTGAAAGATTAATTGTTAAACTGTTCAAGATTAATTGTTAAACTATTAAAGATTAATTGTTAAACTGTTCAAGATTAATTGTTAAACTATTAAAGATTAATTGTTAAACTGTTAAAGATTAACTATTAAACTGTTAAGATTAGCTTTAAAGTTAATTGTTAAAGATAATATGATTAATTGTTAAGATAACTGTTTAAAAACTGTTAAAGATTATATAATTAAAAAAACGATTAAAGCTGTTAACTTAACTGTTAAAGATTATTTGATTAAAATTTGAATTATGCGTGAAACAGTAATTTTTGTAATTTGTAAAATTTGAATGCCAATATTTAAAAGTGCAATGCAAAATAAAATAAGAATATCATCTTAAATTTACACTATAAAAATTATAAAAAACCTTAATGTTGTATAATTTTGTAACATATTATTTAATAATGAGAAATAAGAAAAACAATTTTAGAATAGATTGAAATAAATTTTGAATTTTTGTCAAATATAAGAGCAAAAACATAATGATAAATAATAATAATTTTTTATAAATAATTGCTTCTTATTAGTATTTAATGTATATGACACTGAAATATGGACTTCAGCAAGATCTGATGAGGCTCATTTGGGTATATTTGAGCGGAAGATTTTAAGGGCTATTCTTGGAGATGTTAAGGAAAGGGATTGTTGGTGAAGACGGTACAGCGCAGAAATTTATAAATGCTATAAAGACCCAGATTTTATAAAATTTATTAAGATCGATAGATTAAACTGGGCTGCTCGTGTATGAATGAATGTTTTAAACTCCGTAAAAAGGCTCGTTTTGGCAAAGCCACAGGGACAAAGACGACGACCCAAGTTCTCAGTCCCCTGCGAGCTCAGTTGAAAAAGTTTCTGTTGTACTAAAGGTTAAGAATTGAGGACCCTTGTCACCCAGAGAAATGCATGAAAATCTCTTCAAAGGAAAGCCTTGGCCCACCTGGGCTGTCGTGTTATTAATGATGAATATATAATGTCAAATTAAATAAAATACAAATTATTTTAATTGTATTTGAATGTTAAAAAATATGTCAGTATATTGATTAGCATGGTTATTAACTTTCGAGCATATGAGCTGGTATAAAATCTACACAACATTTATGTGTTTTTTTATACTAATTTACAGTAGCCACTACTTAAATTATAATATATAATTAAGTTAGAAAATGAAATGTATTAATCTGAGCAATGAAATGAATTAAAAATTTTGAATTGAGAATTTAGCGAAATAAGGAAATATTTTGTAATTTAATGAAAATGAACAGTATCTAAAACATAAAGAAAAATTCATGGTGGGAAGAGATAGAAAATAATCTCGCGTGAGCCTAATTTCAAAAAAAAAAAGGAGGAAATATACTTGAGGATTAAATAAAATATTTTCTTTCTCAAAGAAGGTGTTTATGTCTCTTTATAGAAATTATGCCCTTCCTAATTGTGAGCCTAATTGTTTTTATGTAATATATTTTTTAGTGTTTGTTATTAAATAACAACAGTAAATCAAACTTCCTTTCACACTAAAAGCTCTCTAGTGTAACCTATATTTGCTTAAATACCATTCTCTGCCAACAATAATGAATGGCCACAACCCAATGCGTTCTTTCAAAAAAGAAAATTCATTTTCCAACACTTGTTAATTCTCCGCATTATGCCCGAAAGAAAGAACTTCCATTCTCTTCAAGAACAACTGTTCACTTCCGATATTATCCAGTGATTAAGAGTAATTTGAAAGAATCTTCCGCTACCGTCTGCATACATTATGTTTTAGGGTGGGCGGTATGCTGTTAGCGGAATACCCGTTTGCGCAACAGACACGCCTATCCTCAAGATAAGAGATAGGTAAGTTCCAGGCGATAATATGCAACAGGGACAGGTGTTAACACTCCACAGAGGTTTGCGTGGGAGGTTAAATAAAAGTTCGAGAGAGCCAAGAATTGAGGAGGACGATTTAAAGAGAAGATTGGTTGAGGTACACTTTTAAGAGTTTGTAGTATATTTTTGCAACTTCAGCAGTACCCTTCCTTTGAAGTGACTCTTGGAAGGAAAGAAAAGCGCATACAATTAAACTCTATAAGGAAAATAAATCATTGAGAAGTATTGCTAATCAAGTTTGATTTAATATACTTACTATTTCTGAATTGGTTCATTCTACTTTTCAAAACCAAGCATATGTGAATTGGCTTGATATTTAATTTAAAATTTTTCCATTATTGCTAAACATGAAAGTTTTAAATTTAGTAGATATTTTAATTTAACGTGCAGTTTAAAACAGTTATAATTTAGAATAATATTCTATAATGATTATGAGATGAACACTAAAAATACTATAAATTAAGTGAACATTTTAAAATGTATTTATTTTAATAATACAGAAATACAAGAGGAAATTAATTAAAATATTAAACATTGTTGTAAAATTTGATCGAAATAAATTTATTTATATTTTTAACTCGATTTAAATTTACTTGCAATACATTTGTATATGCATTATTAAAAATATTTAAACATTTCAAAGTAATTCAGATAAATTTTGTAACAAATTCCAAAACCGCCAGAAATTTTAGATTTTCTTTAGATAAAATGAAATTTAAACATAAATTTATTTTATTTTAAAATTTTGACAATTTATTTCATTGTATGGTTTTATATCGTAAAATCAAAATAATAATTATGAGACAATAATTTTCTTCTCATTAAGCTAATGTTTAGTTTGTAAGTATAAAATTTCTTTCTTTCACAAAATTCTGTTAAAGCATCTATCTCTACTAAAAAAATGCATTAGTTAATAGAAAATAATTATTATAAATAATCATTCCTTTAACATTAAACTAATATTTATTTTTTAGTTTAAAATTTCTTCCTTAAAAACATTTTTGTTAATGCATCTTATTACATAAAAAAATGCATTAGCTAATTAAAATAATTTTTAAAAATAATCATTCTTAACTCATTAAGCTAATGTTTATTTTTTAATATAAAAATTTCTTCCTTTAAATAAATTTTGCTACTGCGTTTTATCTTTACTTTAAAAATGCATTAGCTAAAGTTAGCAACTTTCTACAAAGTTTTGCATTAAACATTTATTTTTAATTCAGTAATGACATTACATGCATTCAATTACTTGTTAGACTTTTTAAGCGATTCCAAAGTATTTGAATACAGTTCCATGCCATTTTTAAACGCTTAAGACTTACTGTTAGCAAACAATTCTATGATCATTAAGTTTTCCGATTAAAAATAAACTTTCACCTTATTTACTTAAAAAGCAAGCGTAATATAGTTGACTTTCTTTCAATTGATATTCAATAAAAAGTTAAACAAAATTTACGAATGGAAATGCATGCAAATACATATAATATTACTTTCCAAAGTAATATTATGTGTATTTGCACGTAATAATGAAAGAATTCCAGTACACGCATTTATTGCTTCCGAAAAAGTACTTGTTCGGTTTATTTCTTACAAATCTAAGTAAACAGTAGCAAAGATAAAAGTATATTGATATTTGACTTTAACACACATACACGGTGCCATTGTCTAAATAATTGTTCGACTTTTTAAAAACTTTTATCTGTCAATACGGTGTATATACATCTCCAAAAACCACACGGATTCATAAAAACTATTAAAAATATATTCCCACCCATTCCATGAGTTTCGTGTAGTACTTCTAACATGAGTAAAACACCATTATCAGTTATTGAGGAACTTGCGCATGCATAGCTTGGAGTCGTATACTCACACCACCAATGCACGGTTAAATAAATCTCAAGCACTATCCATCGCATTAGTCCAAGTCACGCATTTTGTACAAGATCGTAAAGTAGACAAATTATGCTTCTGAAAAGCACGACTTACATGTTGGTTCTGCTTATGTTTATGGACTTTGCTCATGTTATGAATGCATGTAACAAAATTTACTACAGCAGAATCTGAAATATTTGTTTTAGAATTTAAATACGAGATTTTCATTCTTGTTTTATTTGTACTTACTGCTACGTGCCATTGTTTTCCAAGATAGATTTTTCAATAGAGGTGATATTTCATTTATGTCTTGTCATCTTGTTTGCATTTGAATTCAAATTGATAATAGTTATTATATTTTGAGATAAGTTTATTGGCAGACGTAAAAGGATTTATGAGTTATTTAATTGAAGTAAAGTCAAATTTATTTATAAATTAAAAAAAGAATAAATAAATATAAATAGAATGCTTTGAAAAAGCTACCCAATTCGTGGTCCAGTGTCAATGTGCACAAATAGTTTGCTTGAAATTTGAGACTCGAATCCGAATCCATTATCGTAACGTTGTTGTCCATTTTTTTAAAAGTCAAGGGGCCTGATGACACCAATGGCGCTCTGTCCATTGGTACCACAGGCTTCAGATTCGAACCTGGGATGCTGGTTCATAGATGTTTGGGAAAGGTTAGGACTCCATGTTTAACTGTAGGTCCCGGTCTAATTAGTCTAAAGTGTGCAGAAAAGGATCGTAGAGCTACGTAAAATGAAATGATTCAGAAAAAGCAGACTTGATGGCAATTGTGACAAGTATAAAAGCGTATCGCAGCGATAGTCAGGTTTAATGAGAAGTTTCCGGGTTTTCCCCATGCGAATACATATGCAAATGGAAGTGCAGTTATCCTTAAAATCCAATCGTAAGGCACTGTAATCTTTCCATCATAGTCAGCCATTGAAAGAGCTGAATACATTTATTTATTGAAATAAACAATAATATACATTGAAAAGCACTGTTCTTTTTTTCATCTATTCATGGTATACATAAGTGATGCCAATCGATGTTAACAAAAACTGAAAAAACTGTATACATTTATTGAAATAAATAATATAAATACCTTGGATACCTTGTAGTTATCCCTTTTAATAATAACCCCTTTTTTTCTTCTTCTTTCATCATTAGCTGGTGATCTATTCGTGGTATACATAAATGGTACATAATGCCAACCAGCGTTAAAAAAAAAAAATTGAAAAAAAGCTGCATGCACTGATTTATTGATATAAACTCTAATAAAATTTTTATTATAAGGGACTCCAAATAATACAAATGTATCTTTTTCTGAAGAATATACTTTTTCACATTTATGAAGAAATTTTTAACATTTCTTAGTTAGAATTCCTTTTGTTTTCAAATTAATTCTCCAAAATTCATATATCAACTTATTATGATACTTTTTAAAAATGTAATTCATTCTTTAAAACAGCTTTTAAAACTTAAAATTTTTATAAAATGCTTTATTTAGATAAAAATAATGTAATCATCATTGTTATAAGTTATTAGGGTAAAATAAAAAATAATAATAATAAAAAACAATCATAATGCATTTCATATGTTGCAAAGCTAATTTACAAAAACTGATGCCTGACTGCAAAAACTGCAACTGAAATTTAAACTATGAAATATATATATATTTTTTCTATTTTTAAATAGATTTTTCTTAAAAGGCCTGGTTTTATTCTAAGGAAAAATAAAACCTTAAAATTAATTTTTGTTTATACTAAGTATTCTTTTTCAAGAATTTGCATCAATTCTATTTGGAACAAAAAATTTCTACTTTGTCATAAATTCCTTTTACACGATAATTACTACTAAAAACAAAAAAAAGGACTTATACTTCGTGATTTTATAGCCAGCAATATTTCAACAAACTGACAAAAACCGGCCATAATCTGTCACTTAAGAACCAAATTTTAAAAATCGAAAAAGCTACCTATCCTCCTCCTGTTTCGCTTTTAAAATGGCGCTGATGAAACAATCAACGGAATCATCTCCCTGGTGACATGTCACCAGAGGCGAAAGCTGACAGCCAATAATCGATTATAGCCGTTGCTGCCTTTAGATGCAGAGGCACTATTAAAATGAAGACATTTTCAATGCCTAAAAGGGTTTAGGGATGTGGTTATTTTCTGGAATAGAAATATCTAGTAAACATGACGTCTTTTAAGTTTAATTTTTTGCATTTTTCAGTTGCTTTTAATAGATAAAAGAGCAAGAGCTGGCTCTCATTTTTTAACAGTTTCTTGCTAT
>BPLR01001392.1:0-26775 GCA_021605095.1 Caerostris extrusa
GGTGGATATCCTCAGCTAACTGTAAATCAACCAAAAACTGATGGATAACCATAACTCACAGTAACCCAGCCAAAAACTGATGGATAACCATAACTGGGTACGTCCACATTCCAGTCGTCCGATGATTTACCACTTAAAAAGTCATCCAAATGCTTCCTTTGTGCCATAACTATGCGGTAATTGCACTGAAAGCCTTTTAAAAGCGCTTGTGAACAATTTTTCTTCTTTGCCACCATTCCTTATATACCCCTTCTCTTACACATCGTCATTGTGACGTACTATCAGCGCCATCTGGTGGTTTCCTGTAATTTGCATATTCTTCTTCAAGATGTGTGTGATAATTCTACAGGTGAAATTTTTATTTTAGAGTTCAATTTCTGTGTGATTCTGAATTATCCTTAATTTATGGACATGAGTGTACTTTTAATAAGTGAGAAACAATCTGATTTTGCATTGCTTAAAACCGATGGAAATTATTTTATCGCATCAATAAAATATGAAAAAAATATTTAAAAATTATAAAAATATTTTTATTATATTGTTTATATTTTAAAAATATAAAATATTATGTTTAAAAAGTATTTTTATTATTAATAATCATATAAAAATATTTATTTATTTCATCTTGTAATATTTTAATTATTCAAAAAAATAAAAAACAATATTATAAATATTAAATACTTTTATTATTTAAAATATTTTATTATTATATTTTATAAAAATATTTATATATTATTTATATATATTAAAAATATGTATATTATTATATTAAATATTTAAAAATATTTTTTATATTTATATATATTTATTTATAAGAATCTGTATATTTTTAAAAATTGTTATCTGTATTATTTATAATAATTGTATCTGCATTAAAATCTGTATTATTTAAAAAATTTTTTAGTCTTACTGCAATGCATTACTATCAAGAAAAAACAACCTTGCATCTCTGGAGGTTAATGCCGGGGCCAGCGAGATAAGTGAAGTCTTCTTAAAGAGTGCGATGGCCCCGTTCTTGCCCAACACACTACACGAGCATGTACGGGGACCGGAAATGAGTGCGGTAATGCGTGCTTATAAAGGGCATCCACAGTCCACGGACACACTACTCTGCTTCGGACGTACTTCCGGTGAGTATCCGTCTATTCTCTTTTAATACGCTTTGATTAGTTTCACCTGCATGTTTGTTTGTAACAGACTCTTTGGGCTAGATTTTGCCCTGCTTTAAGCGATCAGATTCAATTTAAACGTTGTAAACTTATCAAAGACCGATATTTTGACAATAAAATATTATCTCATCATGATTAGGATCGCCAGGATTTTTAACTTATGAAGAGCAATTTAACCCATCTAGAATGAAAGTACCCATGACATTCAAAACTATGTGGGACAGGGGTACAACGCGCCTGACTACGGATCAGGAGATTCCCTGTTCGAATCCTGGCTGGCTCACCTATTCGCATTTAGCCTTTGTTTTACTCGCAATTAAATTATTGTAAGAACTATAGTTCCAGTCCTCCGTGCCGGGACCTCATTTAAATATTGTAGTTTAAAAACACTAAAAAACACCCTTTTAGAGTTAATCAAACTAAAAAGTAAAAAATAAATTACTAGTTTAAAAAAAAAAAACTAAGAAATACTCTTTTAGAGTTAATCAAATTAAAAAGTAAAAAATAACATGAGAATAAAATGCCTGACGAGAAAAAGAATGTCGCTGTTCTAAAAGCGTGGGGTGCTCAATATCAATCGTTGTAATTTTTCACTAGTTTCATTCCGAAATGCAGAGTTAGTTTAAAAATGTCATACAAAGCCCCCACGCTTTTAGAACAGTGGCATTCATTTTCTCGTCAGTCATTTTATTCTTATGCTAATAATTATTTTTTACTTTTAGTTTGATTAAGTCTAAAAGCGTGTTTTTTAGTTTTCTAAACTCTAATTTATTCGTACTGCTCTGTTCCTTCCTATTCTTTCGAGATCAGTATGGGGTTTGCTAAATCACAATGTTTCCAAAATTCAAGCAATAATATTTCGAAAAGAAAAAGCCAGTGAACCCAGTGATAATCTCTATCTTTTCGATGAATCTATAGCGTGGTCAACGTATGTTAAATATCTTGGTTTAATAGTTGATAAAAAACTCACTTTCTGTGAACATATCAATAATACAAGTAATATAAAAAAAAAATTGTTAAAGTCAATTCCAGTCCCAATTTTTTCACTGTATTCAATTTGATAGTGTTACTTAATAAAAGCTTACGCTATATTTCGATATTTTTTATCGTAATAATTAATTGAATAGATAGAAAAAAATGGATATTGTGAAGTAACAAATAAAATCCTAACCCTAATCATCTTTAATCAATAATTAGAAATCTTAATAATAACAAGTAATATAAAAACAAATTTTTTAAAGTCAATTCCAATTTTTTTTCACTCTATTGCAGAAAGTCCTTTATAAATAATTTTCATTCATTTTTTTAAGTTTATCTGGCGCCATCTATTGGTAGATACATGCAACTTAAATCTAAAAAAAGCTAATATTAATTAAATAAATTTAATTACTGAATGAATATTTGAAAACACTGTATTAACATCCAGCGTCATCCACCACAAGTTAAAAAAAAAAAAAAAATGTATTCGTAGTTGAGTAGATGAATAAAAAGTATTTTATGAACGATTGAAAATGTGAACAAGATATATACAGGGAGAGTGTGATCTAATAGAAGGAATTGAAAAATAACCTTCCGTGAACATATCAATAATATAAAAGAAAAATGATGGAAAAAATTTTACCTCTGCCTCCCTCTCATCAATAGAAATAGCAAACTCACTTATTCAAACAAAATATTACTATTCAAGCAAGTATTAAGATCCATCCTCACTTACGCAGCCCCAATTTGGGGTATAACAGCAAAACTAATAAAAACCAAGTACAAATAATTCAAAATAAATCACTTCGGATTATCACTGGTGCTACCTGGTTCTTACCGTTCACTACGCCCTTAATATTGAAACCATAGACTCCCATATCACTAAAAATCTCATATCACTTCCATATCATTTTTTAGAAAATTCTTTTGTAATATAGCAAATCACAACAACCCGATCATTAAAGCTCTAACCATTTTTACTCAGTGTAATGGTAGTTACAACTATCCCTACGTAACATCAAAATGGAATCGAAGTTTAAAAGCACCTTAAATAGTTTTTTTTCCTTAATTGCAATATCCACTTTGCCCTTTTTTTTATTTCATTCGTTTGTTCATCATTCCAGCTCATCTTTTTCAAAAAAAAAAAAAAAAAAAAAAATTTTTTTAGACGATATCTTTCATTATTTTCATTTTTTAAATTTTTTTTTCCTCCATAATCAAGCATTTTCACCAATTTTGTTAATCATGTTTCTTTATATCCAAGCATTTTTTTTTTCAATTCCTTCTATTAGCTCACACTCTCCCTATATATATCTTGTTCACATTTTCAATCATTCATAAAATACTCTTGATTCATCCACTCGAGTTCAAGTACATTTTTTAAAACTTGTAGTGGGTGACACTGGATGTTAATACAGTATTTTCAAATATTAATTCATTCGTTAAATTTAATTGATTAATTATATACTTTTTAGATTTAAGTAGCATGTATCTACCCATAGATGGCGCCAGATAAACTTAAAAAAATGAATTAAAATTATTTATAAAGGACTTTCTGCAATAAAGAAAAAAAAAAAAAAAAGTAGGAATTGACTTAAAAAAACTTTTTTTATATTACTTGTTTTTGGGCAGAAGTACTTGTGTTGTGTATCTGTTGCAATAATTGTTGTACATTTCACCAGGAATTATGAATTTTTATAGTAGACCGGGAGTGGCCAACCCAAATGATCTTGCGGGCCACTTTGAAATGCCTCATAACCGCGGGCCGCATGTAAAATTATTATATATCCCTCCATTAGATTTAAACCCACTATATGCATTTTTTGGAGTGAAAAATTGAAACAGAATGAGTTATTATTTTTGTGTTTACTATTATTCATACATGTAAACATAGGTAGTAGAATAAAAGTGATATTAAACGCACACTATAAAGAAATATATAAATATAAACGAAAAAAAAAATGAAATCATTAAAAAATATTTATTTTCTTAGTGCGATATTTGTTACCCGTTCAGCATGAGTTCACAGAATATAATTTAATTATTCTGCGAAATCATAACGGTAAACTCATCAATAAAACAGCCAATAGAGAGTTTTTGCATAACGTTTTTTTATCGTCCGATATATTTCTTCCTAGTGCGCATGCTCATAGCAAACATTGTACCTATTGCGCATGCGTATCTGTAATACTGCACTACTGAACTATTCCTATGAGTATGCGCGCTAGGAATAGAAATAACGGAAGATAAAAACGTTATGCAAAAACTCTCTAATATCTGCCCTATATTCGCAAGAATATTATTTTAAAATCAAAGTTAATTTTTCAATTCCTTCTATTAGCTCACACTCTCCCTATATATATCTTGTTCACATTTTCAATCGTTCATAAAATACTTTCTATTCATCCACTTGTGTTCAAATACATTTTTTGTAGTGGATGACACTGGATGTGAATACAGTTTGTTCAAATATTAATTCATTCTTTAAATTTAATTAATTAATTTTTGTTTCTTTTAGATTTAAGTTGTTTCTTTTAGATTTAAGTTAGCCATCTCTGCCAATAGATGGCGCCAGATAAACTTAAGGAATGAAAATTATTTATAAAGGACTTTCTGCAATAGAGTGTAAAAAAAAAGGAGGGATTGACTTTAATTTTTTTTTTTTTTTCATATTACTTGTTTCACATGATTTCGACAGTTCATTTTTAATACATATGGATGCACACATCATCTATTTTTTAAGGCATTCGTTTTCACTAATTTGGCCATTATAAAATAAATATATTTTGTAAAAGTGTGATAAATCTCATGTGCCGGAAAATATTTACCTCCGCTACTCCTGCTATAGACTTTCTTTGTTTACGGTACAGGAAATTCTTCAGATGCTTTTAGGTTCTTGATCCTTTTCCATGCGGAAGAAAAAAAAAAAAAAAAAAAAAAAAGATGATGTTATTCTCGTGTTTAGTTCTGTCAAAACAGCGAATTGATAGGATATCTTTAGAAAACTTCTTTTTTTTTTTTTTTCTAATACAGCTGTCAAATACTTAGACAGTTCCCTTTCATGACATAAACAAGGGCTTCACCAACTATTTTTTCAGTGATTTTTATTAAGACTTAAATAATACTAGTAAGCGCAAAAATAATACTAGATTCTCAAGAAATAACTTTAAAGTGATCAGTTCCTTCATAATATTTTTTTTGCTCTAATGCAGCTGGCAATCCCTTAGACAATGATTGTCTTTGATGTCTTAAGGCAAGCGCTGCACAGCTGTTACTCACTTAGCACTACCCAGGTGGTGTATGCAGCTTGAAGATTGGCTACGGGCATGGAGTAACAATACCCTCGCAATGCTCTATGATTCTATTAGACCGGGATCTACTATCTTAAAGTGGATTCCGAACCATTGCAAACATCCCTGACACCACCGGGTGTCGAATCCGAAACCTGTGGCACCGAGCGACAGAGCGCTAACCACTCGGCTATTCAGGCACCACCTTTATAATATAGGGGACGTACTCTATAATATCACTACTCTATGATAGTATGCCCAGAGTGTAAGCATAGGTCGTCTACTGGCAGTCTCATCATGTGCCATTTTAAATAGAACAGAAATAGAAACATAAAAACATTTTAGTTGATAAGAACATTGATTAACCTATGATAGGCAGACTATCCCTAATTAAACTACAGGTATTCACAGCACAGGTGTTTTTAAAGGTATTTAGAGCCCAATTAAAAAGAATGTACAAAAAATGGCTTTTTTTTTTTTTTTTTTTATCTGCGATGTTGGAATAGTGACTGGTGGAAATACGTTTCCTTGCATTTTCCACAGTTTTTATTCAATTCAGACAACAGAAAAAAATTTCAAACGTAAATTTCAGAGATTCAGAATTTTCTAAAGGTAAAATTATTCGACAAAAACGATAGCGCTGAACTATGCAATAGTAAAAATAAATGTAATAATAATATAAATTTAAAAATAATAATTACAACATTTAGAATTATCTTCATTTCTAACGAGATATATCTCTGACATCTTTCTATTTTTCAGTTTAAACTAGGGGCCTGAAAGGCCGAGTGTCTGGCGCTCGGTACCACAGGTTTCGGGTTCGAATCCCGGCCGTGCCATGGATGTTTGTAGTGGTTCGAATCCACTTTAGGTCCCGGTCCTAATAGGATCGTAGAGCGTTGCGGGGGCATTGTTACTCCGCGTCCGTGGCTTATCTTCGAGTTACACGCGCCCCCTGGGTAATGCAAAATGAGTACGTCTGTGCAGCGCTTGTCTTAAGGCATCAAATACCAAGCTGTCTCAGTGTTTGCCAGCTGCATTAGAAAGAAAAAAAAAAAGTTTAAACTATGTTGCGATCTGTATCTATATTAGTCAAAAATGGACGTAGCAAATATTTTATTAATACCTTAGAAGAAGTTAGTGTTAGTGATGTTGAAATAATTATAGTGAACAGAGACATTCATAATCATTTCGTTCTGTCCATATTCAAATTCAAGATTTTTTTTTTTGTATATTTAATATATTTTCAGTCTTGTTTTTCGCTCGAATCGTGCCCCAGTTATAACAGCTAGCATGAAGGAGGGCTTTGGCTGGAATCCGCTGGTGGCGTCTGTTCTAGTCAATATTTTCAGGAACGAAGAGATGCTTTAGCGATTGTGAAAACGTGCAAAGCATCTCCTAGGTTGCTTAGTGATAATTCTTTCATTTTTCTTTCCTCTAACTCAGTGTGGGACAGCTGTCCTTAAAAGTCTTCCCGGAAGACAATGTCCTCCCTTCAACGAGACGTCGATGGGCTGTTCGTGCCATACATACAGGTGGGATCCACCGATTTTCAGCAACAAAAACAAAAACAAAAACAAAAATTCTGTAAAATTTGCACAGTTGTCATTTGAAAAAACTGTCTTTAATATTATTGGATCTTTAGAAATTAGCTTTGCTTATGAATTGTTAGCGAATTGTTTTGAGTATATATCTACATTTTTGCATCTGGATTTTGTGTGCTGATATTCACTGATAATGATCACTGATCAAATCTGGAAAGACAATATTTTACGTAAAAAATTCCTTTTTTTTTTATTTCTCTTTAGTTCCTTTAGTATGATTAAAAATAAAAAAAAAAAAAAAAAAAAAAAAAAAAAAAAAACTGGCATAGTGGAAAAATATAAAATGCACCAGTAACTATTTTCAATGAAACCAAGTCCCAAGAAAATTTCTAAAAAGTTTTGAATTTTTGTGGTAGCGACCGCTAGACGGGTTGAATATTCTAAGAACAACTAATTCTAAGAAAAAAATTGGTTGCATTGGTTCTTTTACTTCTGCGTGGTGTAGAAGTTAAAAATAAATTTTCATCGGAAAATATTCTTTAAATATTTTTAAATGGCTTAAAGAGAAAAAGCATATTTTTGTAAGTAAAGTATTTAATTTATAATGCTGTTTAATCTAGTTTACTAATTAAATTAACAAACGTGTAGTTTGTCTAACTAAAGTTTGTTATTAAAAATTATGTATAAAGTATTCAGTTTTATAAAACTTTCAGGCAAAGTCAATGTAATTATAGAAAGAAAAATATGTACGATTCAATAATTTAAAACTTGCACAGTTAACGAAGTATTTTAGACTCTTAATTATAACGTTTCTTTCTTTCTAATGCAGCTGGCAAACACAGACAGCTTGGTCTTTGGATGCCCTAAGGCAAGTGCTGCAGAGACGTACTCACTTTGCATTACCCAGGGGGCGCGTGTCACTTGAAGATAGGCCACGGAGTAACAATGCCCTCGCAACGCTCTACTATCCTATTAGACGGGGACCTACTTTTTAAAGTGGATTCCGAACCACTCCAAACAACCATGGCACCGCCGGGACTCGAACCCGAAACTTGTAGTACCGAGCGCCAGGGTGCTAGCCACTCGGCCATTCAGGCCCATTAATTATAACGTCAGAATAACAAAAATGTTTTAAATTAACAAACGCTATTAATACAGGAAAATATGTTAAACTACTTAATAATATTTGCTCACTAAATTATTTTTAATTTGAGAAGAATTCATTGTATTTAATTTTTAATTTTGATGTAGTTGCTTTCTTTCGATTTCTTTCATTTTACGAGATAATTCTTTTTGTAAAGTATTTATTTTATTGAAAATAAATGAAACTAAGGATATTTTAGAGAAGGGGGGGGGCAAGCCAAATGATTTCGCGGCCCACTTTGAAATGCATCCTATCATGGAAATGCATCCATTACTAAATGCACATTGTAAAGAAATATAGAACACTAAAAATGAAGTATAAAATATATAGAAATATAAACGAAATAAAAAAAAATGTAATCATTAAAAATATCAATTTTACTAGTGCGATATGTGTTTTTCCACTCTTTCACTTAGCTTTTGCAAATCGATCTCAATGTGGGTATTGGCTTGTCGCAATTGGTGTTGCAGGTTAGCTTCCGTTATGTTTGAGCGCGTTTTTGTGTTGGGCCAATTTCATTTTTGAAAAAAAAAAAAAAAAAAAGATTTGTAGGTGTAAACTGAACCAAAAGCTCTAATAACTTCAACTAAGAGTCTGGTTTGCTCTGCTATCAACAATCAACTGTGCGCATCTAGGGATGGTCACTGAGGTCACTTAAAGTGAAGCATAGAACCTGTTATATTAGATGTTCCAAGATGCGCGCGCAGAAATATAATTTAATTATTCTGCGAACTCATAATTGTAAACTCATAAATAAAACAGGCAATATCCTCAAGAATATTATTTTAAAATCAAAGTTAATTTTTTCTTGTCATTTCGATAGTTAATTTTTGAATATAGGAATGCACACATAAAGATTTTTTTTTAATACATACATGGTTTTCTCTACTTTGGCCATTATAAAATAAATATATTTGGTAAAAGTGTGATAAATATCACGGGCAGGAAAAGTCTTCAAGGCGGGCAGCGGGTTGGACACCCCTGGTTTAAAATAACTTTTTTATTCTAATGCAGCTGGCAAACACTTAGACAGTTGTCTTGGATGTTTTAAGGTAGGCGCTGCACCGGCATTACTTACTTAGCACTACCCAGGAGGTGCGTGTAGCTTGAAGATAAACTCCGTATTAACACTACCCCCGAAACGCTCTACTATCATGTCAATTTGTTGCTCTACGGCCTCTTGTGCACACTTTAAGGGCAAACAGACCGGGACCTACAATTTAAAGTGGTTTTCGAACCACTACAAACATCCCTGTCGGGACTCGAACCCGAAACCTGTGGTACCCAGTGCTAGAACGCTAATCACTCGGCCATTCAGGGCGTGGCTTAAAATAACTCGTATAGGAAATCTACATGTTATTCACCAAAATTCTAATTTTTTAGTTTGCAATAAATTAGAATACTTTGAATAAAATCTTGTTTAAAAAAACAAATAATATAATTTTTAAGTCGATTCCTACTTTTTTTTTTTCACTCTATTGCAGAAAGTCCTTTATAAATAATTTTCATTCATTTTTTTAAAATTTATCTGGCGCCATTTATGGGTAGATACATTCAACTTAAATATAAAAAACCCTAAAGCTAATTAATTAAATTTAATTGATGAATTAATATTTGAAAAAAAAAACGCTGTATTAACATCGAGTGCCATCCACTACACGTTTAAAGGAAAATTTATTTGAAGTTGAGTGGATGAATAAAAAGTATTTTATGAACGATTGAAAATGTGAACAACATATATAGAGGGAGAGTGTCAGCTAATGGAAGGAATTGAGTAATTCATAAATAAGGATTCGCATCTGGTTTTCTATATCATTAAAATTTTTAATTACCTTTTACTATATTTTAAAGTAAAATTGACTTATTATGAAAAGTAAAGACATACGATGGTCGAACATCCTTATTTAGAGTATTTCAAGTGTGTTTGGTTTCGCTTTGTTTTTCCCCGTAGTTTCAATCACAAATAAAATCGAACGCTTTTGCTGAATCAACAATGTGCGGGCAGCTTTTCTAGGGATGGTATTTCTTGATGTTTGCAATTTTACGATGAGAAAGTAAATAAAAAGGTAAAAAAATATATTTCAGAAATGACCTATTTTACAGAAATTAGGCCTTCTGAAACGTTTATTTTTTAATATCGGATTAATATTAATTTCAAATAATTGTATGCTTTTGGTTTCATTTCGTTTTAATTTATTGGTTCGCTTTGTCGCTCTACGGTAATCTTGCGCACATGAGGGCTGTATAGACCGGGACCTTCAGTTTAACGTTGGATTTCGAACCACTCACAAACATCCACGCCACCGCCACGATTCGAACCTGAACGAATTCTAACTAGTAAGACTTGTTTTTAATTCATTGATTAATAAATTTTCAATTTGATAGTGTTATTTAATAAAAGTTTATGCTATATTTTTTAGATATTTTTTATCAAATTGACATAATAAATAAAACTCTAATCTTAATCATCTTTAATCAACAATTAGTAATCCTAATAATAATAATAATAATAATAATAAATCCTTAATCGGATTATTTCTTCTCATTGACTCTGCTGCCTGAGGACGGCCTGGCGCTCTGTCCTTTGGTACCATAGGCTTCAGGCTCAAATCCTGGCGATGGCGTGGATGTCTGTTTGTGGTGCGGAATCCACGTTAAACGAGTAATTCAATTAGTCCCTGTCTAATTAACCTAAAGTGTGCACAAAATGACCGTAGTCCGACACCAAACCAATCTCATTGAATTTTTAAATGAGATGAATTGAAGAAATAAATGAATGTTTAGTTTAGGTAACAACAGAAAACGCAAATGGTTTGCGTTCCTTGAAAATTTATTTTAACTGTAGGTGATTTTGTTATCAGTTATTTAAACAAATTATTAATTTCAAAGTTCAAATTATTTCCTTTCTTGATTATTTGTAGCATGAAAATTTTAATCCAACTGTTGTTTAAAGATCATTATTTTTTTAACTTTCGAACAGAAAAGCTGTAATTCATATGTCTTCAATAAGTTCTGTTTAGATTAAACCATATTGTTTTTCTTAAAAAAAAAAAAAAAAAAAAAAAAAAAAAAAAACGTAATAAATTATTTAAATTATTAACTTTTTCCCTTAAAAAACTTTATAAAATAAAACATTTAAATTACGAATTATTTTTGCTTAAAAAAAAAACTAATAAAATAACATATTTAAATTAGCAATTTTTTTGAAAAAAACGTAAAATAAAATATTTAAATTACCAATTTTTTTTCATTAAAAAAATATAAAATAAAATATTTAAATTGCCAATTTTTTTCTTAAAAAAACTTATAAAAAGAATATTTAAATTATCGTTTTTTTTTTCTTAAAAAAACTAACAATATAAAATATTTAAATAACCAATTTTTTTTCCTTAAAAAAACTTATAAAATAAAATATTTAAATTACCAATTTTTTTTTTCTTAAAAAAAAAAAAAAAAAACATTTAATAAAAAAAAAAAAAATATTTATATTGCCAATTTTTTTTCTTAAAAATTATAAAATAAAATATTTAAATTACCAATTTTTTTTTTCTTAAAGAAAAAAACTTATAAATATAAAATATTTAATTGCCAATTTTTTTCTTAAAAATTATAAAATAAAATATTTAAATTACCAATTTTTTTTTTTCTTACGGAAAAAAAAAAATTATAAAATAAAATATTAAAATTATCAATTTGTTTTTCTTAAAAAAAAAAAAACTTTTAAAATAAAATATTTAAGTTACCTACTTTTTACTAAAAAAAAGTATAAAATAAAATATTTAAATTACCATTTTTTTTCCTTAAAAAACCCCATAAAATAAAATATTTAAATTACGAATTTTTTTTCCTTAAAAAAAAAATTTAAAATAAAATATTTAATTTACCAATTAAAAAAAAACTATTTAAAATATATTTTATTAACAACTTAAATATATAACTTATAAATATATTTATATATAACTTATTTTAAGATGTTTCATTTACCAAATTAAAAAAATAATTTACAAACAAAACAAAACAAAAATTACAAAAAAATTACCAATTTTTTGTGAAAATATATTTGTTCCAAGTTTTATTTCAGCCAAATTATTCGCACAAGATTTGTTGCGTCGAACCTTAGGTAAACTTCTAGAAATCATGAATCCTAATATTTATAATTCACTTTTAAAATTATAAATAGTGTAAAATCAAAACACCTCACAGAAAACACAGGTTCGCGAGACACGTTTTTTTTCTTCCGTTGTCATTGGCTAAATCTTCCTGGAATACACTCAACAAGAATGAAGTTGAAAGATAAACTTTTTTTTTCTCTCGTAGTAGCGTTTACAACAGAGAAGTCTGTTGTTAGTAAATATGGAACAGATAAAAGGCAGCAGACTAACGCAGAGTTCGCAGACCTTGCAGCACAACATTTTAGGTAAGAAACGGTGCTTTTTCTTAGAGGCGGCTTTTTATAAAACAGTAAAATATCGCTTCTTTTTTTTCAATTTCTTCTATTAGCTCACACTCTCCCTCTATATATCTTGTTCACATTTTCAATCGTTCATAAAATACTCTTGATTCATAGTTCAAATACATTTTTTTAAAACTTGTAGTGGAGGACACTGGATGTTAATACAGTTTTTTTTTTTTCAAATATTAATTCAGTAATTAAATTTCATTCATTCATTTCAGTATTTTTAGATTTAAGTTGCATATATCTACCAATAGATGACGCCAGATAAACTTACAAAAAGGAATTATTACAGAAAGTCCTTTATAAATAATTTTCATTCATTCCTTTTTTTTGAAAAAAAGCAGGGATTGACTTTAAAAATTTTTTTTTTTTTATATTACTTGTTTGTGTGGGAAATTTCCCATTCATATAAACTTATAGAATGCATCTTATATGCATGTACTATATAATATTTATTTTCGGATGTGCTTGATTAATTTAATCTGCTTAAAACCAGAGAGTCGGGAGTCGAGCTTTTTTTAAGGAGTCGGAATTGGGAAGCATTTAAAAAATCTGACTCTTGACTTTTCATAAGAAAATGTTGATCCTCCAAAATTCTAGGAATTTATGTTAAAAACAATTGTTAAGGAGGCTATTCAATTATATTCTACTGTGCCCAAAAAGTAAGAAAATTTTTTTCAAAAATTATTTATTTATTCTTCCAAATTTATTTCATCGCCTTCAAAGTAATCCCCTTCTATGCCAACGTTTTTTTCCAATCCTCAATGCATGCTAAAAAGTCAAGGGATAACCTTCAAAACTCGCGGCGATTCACGTTGAATCTCTTCAATCGACTGAAAACGGTATCCCCGGAGTGGTCTCTTGAGTTTAGGGAATAGCCAAAAGTCGCACGGTGTGAATACGGTGGTTGTGGAACGATATGGGTTTCATTTTTGATGAAAAAGTCACGAAGAATCAATGCAGTGTGAGCTGTTGAGATTTGACGCATTGACGCAACGCTAATGAATATTTTGACGTCAAATTTGGCACAGATGTCAAGGACAGTGCCGGCAACCTAAAAAAAATTGAAATTTCATAAACACCGGGAATTTTAAATTGAAAATTGATCTTACTTTTTGGACACAGTAGTGTAGACGTTTAGAATGCATCTTATATCCGTCTAATATCTAATATTTATTTTCGGGTGAATTGCTTAATTAATTGAACACTTAATTAATTGAATCTGCTTAAACTAGAGGGAGTCGAGCATATTTTAGAGTCGGGAAGCATTTTATAAATCTGACTCTTGACTTTCATAAAAATTTTTTTATTTCTCCATGAAGTCAAGAGTCATCAAGAGAATTCTAAGAATTTATGTTTAAAAAAAGTGTTAAGGCTTATTCAATTGTATCCTTCCATAATACCAATGGCAGCAGCAGATATAGCAGTTACTATATTACCAAATGAATGTTGACCTTTCTCAGCACTGATTTAGAACTCTCTAGAAAGAAGATCTTATAGGAGCTATTCAATTATTAAGGACCCCCACAACAACAAGAAATATTTGATGTATTACAAATAGAACCTCTTCGTGTTTAAAATGTACAATTTTCCCTCAGTTCCTCGTAATGCTTTAGTACCTGTTCTGTTCGTACTGCTATTCTTATAGAATATATTTTTCTGAGCAAATTCTGAGTGCAAGAATGTCTCTTAAGTGAGTGCAAAAACTACACCTTTAAAGAATTTAATTTAATTTATTTTGTTATGCAAAAAATAGTTTTATAGATAATGAGTTCAATAAAAATCATTGAATTAATTGCACAAATTCTACTAAATCCATTAGTAAAATGCATGGACATAAAATTGCAGTAAAGAGTCAGGAGTCGATCATTTTTCAGCCGAATCCCCACTTCTGCTTAAATCTGGGGGATCCAGAAGTTCAATTATTTCTCTTTTGTTGTATTCTAAATTGATTGTATCCTTGCCGAAATACAAGGAATATATGTAATTGGCTACCTTAATTAAGTAAAATCTGTAATTTTATAGGCCTTATATTGATAAATATGTCCCGGTCTAATAGGATCGTAGAGCGTTTTGGGGGTAGTGTTACTCGCGTCCGTAGCATATCTTCAAGTTACACGTGCCCCCTGGATAGTGCTGAATAAGTAACGTTGGTGCAGCCCTTCTTATGGCATACAAATAACGGTCTAACTACTGACCAGCTGCATTAGAAAAGGAAAAAAAATTCCAGCTATGCCCCGATCTTGGAAACGGGCCGGACTCTGTCCGTCACACCTTATTATCGGAGCTTACCGGACCCGAGGGACCTTATTGTACATTACGCCTTGCTTACGGCATAAAGATTAACTGTTTCTGTATTCCCAGCTAAATTAGAACAACAACATATCGATACTTTTTAACACGAATCTTAATAAACACTTTTATCTTAATCCTGTAATTATTTTTTATCTACCAGATTGACCAAAATAACAAGTAGTGTTATTTTCTGTAGCCGGACAATGACGTCATATCTGCTTGTTTCAAATAACTCAGTGTGTCTACTGAACTCTATTTGACAATCGCAGATTTCGTAAACTGTCGTAAGTGGTCCACTGCTTGATTTAGCTTTTATTTGTATCATGCTTTTAAGTACCTTCAGTTGCTATTGTTGTTTCAATCACAATTTGATATTTTACATTTTCACGAATCGTATGTCAGTGGAATATTATCATTTCGACAATTGATTGATGAATTTTTCAAGTAACAAATTTAAATCAATCAGCAATTTGATAGAAAAATCTGAAATTCATTTGTCTTTGAGTTAAATTTTATTTCATGCATTTCGAAACTACAACCCAAATGTCAGTAAATTGAACCTTAAATTTCAGTTGCATTAATTAGTCTGTGGATATCTTAAGATAGAAGTTAACTGTCTTATAGCTGTTGTTTAAGAAGATTTGCAGGTCGATAGGAACAGTCGTTGCTGTATTTGACTCACTTCCAAGAAAAATAAAAAAAAAAAATTAAAAATGGTTCTTTTTTTTTTAGACTTTGTAAGTGGTTCTGTCGGTATTTTGAACTGGAGAAATATTCCAAAAACTGATAAACTGCTTAGTAGATAAATAGATTCTTATGCTTTTAATAATTATTTATTTGAGCTTTTACGTTTCCTTTCATTTCACCTATGAAGCTGATTTTATACGCCTTTGTGCAAATATTTATTTTATTTAACCTTTTGCATGCGAATATTTCACTGGTAGATGATAATGGGAGAACATTGCTTTTGCTGAAAGTTTTTGAAAATTCTCCCCCAAAAAAAAATTTTTAATTTAAACAAGATCGTAGATTGTTGGATAAAATATTATGCTTAAATTTATTTCTCGAGTAAATTAGATTTTCTAATTTCAAAAAGCGTTGTCAAAGCTGAAAATTTGATGATATATTAAACTGAAAAATTTTATAGATTAGCTACTATCTTAAAAGTATTATTATTAAATTAAAGAAAAGAATGAAAATCATCTTTATACTGAAACCTTACGCTATTGTAGTTAGGGAACAACCTGAATTTTACTTGACTGCTTTAAAAACAATTAAAGATTTTCTACAGATTATTTTAGTCCTGCATCAATGTCCAGATTACATGATATTCGTGCAAATTCAGGTAATTTATTCTTGAAAGTATTTTTAAAAAGTATCTTTCACCTTCTCTGTGGGCAATAACATCAGCATCCTGTCAGCATATTAGTGGATGTTTAGACACAAATAAACAATACAAGTATCCCATGCTAACAGTGCGTCAAACTTTTTGACTATATATATTTTGAATCAAATTTAATCAGCTGATAAATGATATTTTAAATTGTTATTATGGTGAATGCGCTTGCCTGTCGCATGAGAAAAGTAAAGCAGTCTTGACTGTCGTGCTATTTACTTGCATGATTTTTTCACAATTGCCATCAAGCCATTTCATAACTGAAAGAAGGACTTTCAAAATTCTTGCCCACTCGTTATGTGCCTGACCACTCAATCACGATGTGGACACAATATTGACTTGAGCGTTGCTTTTGACTTAGACTACTTTTCTCTTCTAGTGGACTGTTTGTTGATTTTTGTGTATTCCACAGGAAAGATGCACAGTGTACTGTATTTCGTGCTGGTTCTGTACGTTGCTGCTGGAATGGAATTGCCAGCGAGCTTTTTTCCAGGAGCAGGAGGAAACCCCGTGCTACAGGTGAGATGTTTGTCCTGTTTGCTGAAATGACTAACCATCAACGCAGCTTCAGAATTACTTATCATTAACACCAAATTGCATTCACAACAAAAAAGGTATATTTTGATTTAGATCTTATACTCCCGAATAAGTTATATAATTTTTTTTTTTTTTTTTTTTTTTTTTTTTGCGACGCGACTCGCATGCAGAACATATATAAATTTCATTACTCCGTAGACAATGTAAATAATTGTGACAGAAAAAAAAAAATAATCATTGTAATGTTAAAAATTCGTAGAAGCATAGCATTTGAAGTGATTGATGCAAAATAACGTTTATTCTTAAAAACTATAAGCGCACAACTGTACCATTACTTTTTCATATAATTAATTTTTGCTTCAGCAAAATTAATGTTCTGCAAAAAAAAAAAAAAAAAAAAAAACCACACACACTTTTTATAAAACTATTTAATACAAAAACTTTTTTTAACTATACAATTTGCAATTTATTCGCTGAATTGAATTACTGCTACTCTTTTAACGATTGCAACAATAAAAAAAAAAAAAGTGATATTTTTTCCAGAATACACACTTACTTCCAGTATATACACTTGCACAAGGATGTCTCCGTTTCTACAGAATTACATTTTTTAATTCATCAAAAGTATAGATTTCCAATTTTTTTTATAAAACAATTTACTTGTATATCTAATTTGTGTGATGTAAACAAATTGCAAGGATGTCTTTGTATATAATTCTTGAAGTTTCTTTTGGAACAAAGTTACAAATCTTTTTTATTTAATTTTGTATATCTCATCGTTTTCATAAATAACTGACGTCTTTATGAAACATTTTTAATTGTTCACAACATTATAGACTCGATGAGAAAGTTTTCTTAAGATTTTTTATTTTCATATGAGTAATTTTCAATATTCAAGATTGTAATATCTTAATACATTATACTGCATTTTGTGTTTATACATGGTGGTTTTTAGAAAATATTATACTTGTAACATAAGCAGTAAATTGTATAATTTCATTTTTTAAATTCATGATATGTCTAATTTTGAAAAAGTAAAAAACTAATGAAGTTTAAAAACTCATATTTTTTAATTAAGCTTATTTTAACCGAATAGAAATATTTTTGTAAGCCAATCCATAGCATTTAAATTGTGAAGACATTTACCATGAAGAACTTTAAAAAAAAAAAAATCGAATCAAAGATTTTTAAAATAGCTAATTTTTTAAAATTGTTAGAGATATTTATTTCAATAATGCCTGTCACCAAAATCTCTAATAATTTAATAATAATTCAGTATACCTCCTTAGAAATGTCCAGCAGTAAAGTTTTCTTTTGATTTTGAACCCCAATTTTTGGTAGTTTTACCATGGAATGCTTTACAAAAGGGAGAGACACAATAGAATCGATACTTTAACGATACTTTACTAATACTTACGGTATTTTAATACGATAATATGATACTTTTTTACGATACTTTAATACTTTTTGCCACAACCAAACTTGTTAGTAGTTATTTTCAACTGAAATTATATTTTAAATCAAAACGATTAGGAACAGCAACCGATGAAAATAGATTTATAAATAAAATTAAAAAGCCATCACTATCTTGTCCATAAAAGATGGCAGTTCCTAGAGCATTGTTACACTTTGAATGAAATATGAAAAACAACCGCGAGATTGAATTGTGTGTCTTTCTTTTGTAATGCATTCCATGGTAAAACTACCAAAGTGGGATTCGAAATAAAAAAAACTCTGCATGTTAATTTTTTTTTTAGAAGTTAGTAATTCTTAATGCTTTTTATACAACAATGGTGATCGACGAGTGGAAAGAACTATTAATTGATTGTAATTTGTTAATAGTATTACATTTTTAAGTTTGGGGCCTGAATGACCGAGTGTCTAGTGCTCTGGCTCTTGGTAATACAGGTGTCGGGTTCGAGACCCGACCATGTTAACATGGTGCCATGGGTGTTTGTAGGGGTTCAGAATCCTCTTTAAACCGTAGGTCCCGGTCTCATATGACTGTAAGAGCGTCACAGAGCCCAATCAGACTTCTCTCACCCACATCATTTCCTCTCATCCATTCACTTCTCATCCATTACTAAACTGTATAGGGGCAACTCAGATCTAGGCACAGTGATGTGGTGTGATGTAGTAGTATTTTTAAGTTGAAAAAAAGTATCATTTAAGAAGTGTATTCAAAAAATATTATTCTATTCCTTTTTTAGTTTTATGTAGCCTGATGGCCAATTCGCTTGCGCTCTGGCCCTTGGTACCACGAGCTTCAGGTTCATATCCTGGAGGTGGCATGGATGTTTGTGAGTGGTGTGCACATAAAACGTAGAGCGACAAACCAATTTTTCCTTTTCTTCAATTCCTACTATTAATTCACACTCTCCCTATATATATATTTATATATCTTGTTCAAATTTTCAATCATTAATAAAATACTTTTTCATTCATCCACTCAAGTTCAAATACATTTTTTAAACTTGTAGTGGAGGACACTGGATGTGAATACAGTTTTTTTTTTCAAATATTAATTCATTCATTAAATTTAATAAATTTTAGTTTTATAAAAAAAAATTCTCTTCTATAAGATATTTAGCAGGATATAAATTTAGGAGTCAATACCGTCAGTGGCGAAGCGTGGGAAAAAATTTCTTTTTTAGATTCTTTTTCCATTCTGGGTTCTAGTCTGAGTCGAGGAGGAAAATGAAACTTGTGAATAAATGAGTGGAGAGTGTGTATGTGAGAGAGAGAGAATTTCTCCTAACTTAAAAGAATGAATGAAAATTATTTGTAAAGGACTTTCTGCAATAGAGTAAAAAAAAAAAAAAGTAGGAATTGACTTTAATTTTTTTTTTTTATATAACTTGTTTCTCAATTCCAATATGCAGGTGTTTTTTTTCCTCTCTCGCAGAATGCCGATATGCGGTCCCGTTTCCAGTCTGACATCGAGGAAGCCCGGCGCAACTACGACAGCGGTGACGTGTCGCGTTATGTGACAGACAAACTGCCCATCTCAAAACCCGAATGCCACGTGGAGGTGCAGGTGGTAAGTACGAGGCGCTATCTTCTCATTAAGCTGATTTCCCATCAGATACTAAGATCGCACATCATAAAACGTCAGTTAATCAGGAGTATTATCTCCTTCCTACTGTCTTTTGATTGTTTTCTGCGGCGTGCGATTTTAGTATCTGATTGGCAAATAAGCGATTTAAGTATGAATGTTCTATGTGGATAAAGAGAGGATTAAATAATTACATTTTCAAAATCTTCCAAGAGAACAGCTGTGGTGTGTTAAACGTTTTAGGCTTATATAAGTTTATTTTATCATAAAGCAAACCGGCTCTATAGCTCGGATAACATGCATAACCTCCGATAATCTTATTTGCGCGGTGGAAAAATCGTGTAATCTGAGACCAACCGCAGTGTTTATTGGTTCCGGGATAGATTGCTTCATGCAACAGAGCTACGAAGGATAAAAGTTGGACGTGCCCACAACAATGAATTCATTATTTTAGTGGCAACTGCGATTTTCTTTAAGCTGCAGGTAATAAATCCCATTTTTGTGATAAAGCCTTAAGAGATCGATAGAAGTCTGTTCGCAAGTAATTCGGTGGTTTTGGCTGATGTTCTTAAACAAAACCTTTGAATTTCAAAGTGTTTGGAAGAGGAGTGAACAAATGCAAATTCTAGTCGGACAAACGCTATTATGCGTAATAAAGGAAGAAACTTAAAATTCTCTAATCTAATCTAAGTTGGAATTTTGAAATAACATATCTAATAATTTAAAAATACATTAATCTGAATTACATTAGTGGTTACCGCTTAGTTTTGTAAATAAAGTTTTTTTTTTTTATAAGATCATTTTACCTGCATTACTAAATGGCATTACTACTCTACGAAGGAAACCAATCTCAAAATTCATAGATCCCCAAACAAAATCCTTTTATTTCGACATTCTTTTTGGTTTATATCCACTGATCTTAAGATAGACTTGTGAAAAATGTCCTTCGAAACGTTCGAAATGTTTTTCTTGTTGAACGAAACCTTCAAATATACTGTAACAAAGAATTTAAACTCGTAATTTAAAGATCAATGATACTTTAGATCAGGGTGGCCAACCCAAATGATCTTGCGGGCCACTTTGGAAATGCATCCTAACTCTGTGGGCCGCATATAATATTATATATCCCCTTTTAGATTTAGACCCACTGTAGACATTTTTTGGGAGTGAAAAAATTGAAACAAAGTGAGTTAGTATTTTTGTGTTTACAATTATTCTTGTATGTAAACATAGATAATATAATAATAATAAGGATATTAAACGTACATTATAAAGAAATATAGAACACTAAAAATGAAAAAAAAAAAAAATTTATATAAATATAAACGAAAAAAAAAAAAATTAAGTCATTAAAAACTATTTATTTTACTAGTGCGATATTTGTTTCTCCACTCTTTCAACATTTACTTAGTTTGCTATAATTAGTAATTGACTTTTTGCTGGTGGTTGTATTATTCTAGAATAGAATTGAATTGCCTCAGAAACATTTAATTTTAACATTAATTTTCTGAATTTTGAAAAAATAAATATTTTTTTAAAATAGTTGGTAGTCGGACTCTTCGTCTCTTGTTACAGACTGACCTGTCTTATGCACAAATGACCCTCCAATACTGAATTCAAAACAAGTGAAACAAAGAGTTTTTTCATCTTAATGTCATATTAGAATTCCACAACTGGTAGCAGAAAATGGGCCTGAATTATAACTTTAAACCAAATAATCCTTAGCTCGTCAATATAAAAGTTTCGCTTGTCCTCCACTGTCATTTTTGGCACACTTTGGGCTAATTAGACCTACAGTTTACAGTAAGTTCTGAACCCCCTACAAACATCCATGCCCCGTCCAGGATTCGAATCTGAAGCCTGCGGTTCCAAAGGCCAGAGAACTATCCAATTGGGTATCGGGCCGTGATTAATATGAGAAGTCTGCATGCCAGGCATTTCAGTGTTATGATGGTTTTGTTTTATAATCTGCCTGTAGCGAATATTGGTAGTGGTTTTTGGTGTGAAAATGGGTCGTGTTTCTAGTTCACTCCTTTGGTGGATGTTTGTGTTTCTTTATATATATATATAAATAACGAGGCTTATATATAGATATACGAAAATGGAATATATATATAGCTATACGAAATTTTACGTATATAGATATACGAAAGATGAATATACACTCAAGAATCAAAACATTATGACCACCTGTCAATAACGAGTTGGCCCACCTTTGGCGCGCAACACAGCTTCAACCCGCCTTGGCATGGATTAATACCACCACTTAATACCAGTTAAATACCACTTGCACATGATCACGGGCCTTTCACGTCATCCAGGCGAATTCATTGCAAAATGTAGGGGTGGTCATAATGTTTTGGCTCTTGAGTGTATATAGGTATACGAAATCGTACGTATAAAGATATACGAAAGAGGAATATGTATAGATATACGAAATCTTGCATACATATATAGATATACGAAAGTGGAATAGATTTACTTGTAATTCTTACATTGTAACTTAAAAAATTTGACTCAATAAATGAATCATTTGTACTTGATGCATTCATTGAATCCCCATTCTTCCAATATTTTAGCGAATACTGTACTTTTAAAATACGTGGATATCTAAGAAACTGAAATGATTGATGAATGAAAAATTCTTATTGCTTTGAAAAGAAACGATAATTTTAAAGTTTATTAAAAATTTTAAAAAGTTTATTTCTGATTTCAGATGCAGCGTCAGCCTGGCCGATGCATCCGCCTGAGGGACCACACGGCGGCCTGCCAGACCAAAGACTTCATCTACCCCTTCAACCTGGAGTGCATGATGAAGGACTAAGCGCTCACCATTCCCCCTTGACATCAACCGACTAGTAGTGTCTTCTTTTCTTTTCACAATAAAGTATTTTATCTCTTCGCCTGGTCTCTCCTCTCTTTCAAGTGGCATACACTAGTACAGAATAGTATAGAGTATTATAGAAGTATACCAGTAGTACAGAATAGTAAGAAGTATACCAGTAGTATACAGTATTATAGAAGTAACCAGTTTTGTATACAGTAGTGCAGAATAGTATACCTGTAGTATACCGTAATACTGAATAATATACAGTATTATAGAAGTATACCAGTAGTATACAGTATTATAGAAGTCTACCTGTAGTATACCGTAATACTGAATAATATACAGTATTATAGAAGTATACCAGTAGTATACAGTATTATAGAAGTCTACCAGTAATATACAGTAGTACAGAATAGTATACAGTATTACAGAAGTATAATAGTAGTACACAGTAGTGCAGAATAGTAATAGAGCGTCAAAGCTGTTGACATTTTGGGGCAAACGTAATCCTCACGTGATTTTTACTTTGTAGTGTAACGTACTACTGTGTCCAAAAAGCAAGACCAATTATTTCTTTTTTTTTCAAAAAATCTTTATTAAATTTATTTCATCGCCTTCAAAGTAATCCCCTCCGCATACAATGCACTTAAGTCAACTTTTCTTCCAATCCTCAAGGCATGTCAAAAAGTCATCGGCAAGGATGGCCTTCAAACCGCGCCGATTCACGTTGAATTTCTTCAATCGACTCAAAACGGTGTGCCCGAGTGGTCTTTTGAGTTTAGGGAATAGCCAGAATTCGCGCGGTGTGAATACGGTGGTTGTGAAACGATGTGGATTTCATTTTTGGCGAAAAAGTCACGAAGAATCAAAGCAGTGTGAGCTGGCGCTTTCAGTGTTTTCGGTACCAATCGAGATTTGACGCGTTTGACGCCCAAAATGGAATTGAGCGATCCTTTTGTAATTAAAATCGGTTTGCAAGCACCAAATGTTTAATTTTTTTTTTATGTGAGCTTCGTCGGTTGAGGTGGATGACCGACCAGAGGGTGATGACCGACCTCACACTTGCGTCTTCAACGCGTTCTCTGTCTTCTTTGAACTGTTCATACCACTTGTAAACATTTCTTTCCGATAGAGGAATGCTCAATTAGTTCAGACATTTCAAAAATCGTCGGAATCCGTTTTAGCGCCTCACAAAGCCAAGCGCAACTCAAACACTCATGAATATGTTGACGTCACATTTCAAACAGATGTCAAGGACAGTGCCAGCAACCTAAAAGAAAAAATAATTGAAATTCCATAAGCCCCGGGAATTTTAAATTGAAAATTTGTCTTTCTTTTTGGACACAGTAGTATAATAGAGCGTTCATAAGGATTGTTATTTTGGGGCAAACATAATCCTCACGTGATTTTTACTTTGTTGTGTAACATATGCGATGATAGATTGGCGATTTTTCCAATAATATTTACTGTTGACCTGGCTGGTTTAAACAAAGTATTTTGCCACACACTTTTATCTTGATGTTGGAGAAGCGTTACTTTAGATCAATGCCCATTGAAATTTTATGTCAAACATTTTATATCTAGAAATACATAATTCATAAAAATAAAACAGAAAGGTCACATAAAATTAGAGAGAGAACAAAATTAAGGGAGAGAAAAAAAAAATTTTTTTGAAGACTTTAAAAATAAAATGTCAAAATATGAAATGAGAAGAAACTATAACATTAGAAGGAGGCCCACCATCCGGTGGGTCTTGCAGTAATGGCACTTCAGATGTAGGAATGAGGGGGAAAAACCACAGATTATATGTTAAGAACAGTACGCGAACTATTTTTAAAACAAAGAAATGTCATACCTAAGAAGTAATTTAAATCTGAATTGCAAGTTTGTGGAACATGATTCTAAAGAATTTTAGAAATTTTAAGCATAAATTGGCGAATGTTTGGGAAGTTAAACGATTGTCTAATATCTTGATTCCTGAAGTACCAAGGTGAGTGGGTAATCATCCGAAGGATTTTGCTTTCAAGTCTTTGGATGATTTTCAAGTTACTTTTTTCTGCGCAGCACCAAACTGAACTTAATCATGGGACGCATGTAATATACGTAAATAAGCATTTTGTTATGCAGAGACAGGTTAGACTTTCTACTAATTAGAGGATAGAAGATGCGGATAACTTTATTAAATTTATTTCGAAGATTTTTAATATGCTGAGAGTAAATGCGATTTTTACCATGTGGGGTGCTAAGATATTTAATTTGTTTGAACTACAGTTGACCTTTGTTACTCTTATGTTATTGGCGTGAAGGGAGAAAAAGTTTACTAACATACATTTCCAAAAGAAATGGTTCATTTTTTTTAGCTCTCAATCGATGTAAATTTAATTTTTCTAAATACTTGATATTTATATTCTATTAATGGATTTTCTTGTGTGATATCCCCCCTCCAAAATGATTAAAAAATAAACTATTCATTTATATGAACTTTTGTAATGTTTTAATGTGTTTAATACATAATTATCAGAGTTAAAATCAAAATAACATTTCTTGTAATCCGTGAAAAAGCACGCAGTTAAATAGCTGTATGACTTGAAAATAAGTATTTCTTGGAATGGCTCAGAATCGCTATGTAACATGTTTACGTTTTCTAAATAAATGCGTGCAGGGAAACAGCGCCAAGCAGCGATACAGCGCCAACTCTAGTACGAAAAAGACGGGAAGATATTTGCTACAACTCTAGAATAGGAGGATGCGTTCTGTTTTATTACTACTCTAAGAGTATGCTTAAAGCAGGGGTGGCCAACCGAAATGATCTTGCGCGCCACTTTGGAAATGCATTATATCTCCGCGGGCCGCATATAAAATTATATATCCCCCTATTAGATTTAGATATTTTATTTTTTTATATTAGATATAGATATTTTTGGAGTGAAACATTGAAACATAATGAGTTATTATTATTGTGTTTACTATTAATCATACATGTAAACATAGATAATATATTAATAATGACACTAAACGCACTTTGTAAAGAAATATATAACACTCAAAATGAAATATAAGAAATATATAAATATAAACGAAATAAAAAAAAAAATAAAGCCATTAAACATATTTATTTTAGTAGTACGATATTTGTTTCTCCACTCTTTGACTTGGCGTTTGCAAATGGATCTCGATTTGGGTATTTGCACATCGTAATGGGTGTTGCAGGTTAGCTTCCGTTAGGTTTGAGCTAGTTTTGTGTTTGATCAATTTCATTTCAGAAAACCAAAAACGCTCTAACAACTTCAACTAAGAGTCTGGTTTACTCTGCTATGAACAATTAACTGTGCGTATCTAGAGTATGAAGAGATGAAGTGACACACAGAACCCGTTACAAAATAGATGTTTCAATATGCGCGCGCATCCTGAGTTCGCAGAATATAATTGAATTATTCTGCGAAGTCATAACTGTAAACTCATCAATAAAACGGGCAATATCTGTCCTATATTCGCAGGAATATTATTTTAAAATCAAAGTTAATTTTTTCTCATCATTTCGACAGTTAATGTTCGACTATATGGATGCACACATAATGTATTTTTTAATACATTGGTTTTCATTACTTCGGCCCTTCTAAAATAAATATATTTGGTAAAATGTGATAAATCTCACGGGCCTGAAAAATATTCAAGGCAGGCCGCGGGTTGGCTATCTCTGGCTTAAAGAGTTGCCAATTTGAAGTTAACTTGCACGTCTAGTGATGTATATAAAATTAATTTATTTTTTCATATTTAATTTCTATACTCAAAAGTAGCCTGTATTACTGTGTAGCAAATTTGAGATTTTTTTATTTTGATCAAAAGCTATAATTCTTATCTATTTAAACCTTCTGCATTTCAAAGCAACAGTAATTTGGCATTTTTTTTTTTTTTTTTTTTTGCTATCCTATTGGCGAAACATTTTGGTGATTGGTAATGTAAACCAACCATAAACAGATGGATAACCATAACTAACTGTAAACCAACCAAAAAGTGGTGGATAACCATAACTAACTGTAAACCAACCAAAAACTGGTGGATAACCACAACTAACTGTAAACCA
>BPLR01001394.1:0-21475 GCA_021605095.1 Caerostris extrusa
ATTTATAACATAAGTGTCTTTTAAAGGTAAGAAATTTTCGTAAAATATATATTAGTATATGGGACCTGATGGCCGAGTGTCTGGCGCTCGGTACCACAGGTATCGGGTTCAAATCCCGGCGTTGTCATGGGTGTTTGTAATGATTCGGAATCCACTTTAAACCGTAGGTCCCGGTCCTAATAGGATCGTAGAGTGTTGCGGTGGCATTATTACTCCGCGTCAGTGGCTTATCTTCGTTACACGAGCCCCCTGGGTAATGCAAAGTGAGTAACGTCGGTGCAGCACTTATGGCATAAAAGATCACGGTCTATTTGCCAGCTGCATTAGAAGAAAAAAAAACATTTGGATCAAGCTGTCTAAGTGTTTGCCAGCTGCATTAGAACAAAAAAAAATATTAGTATATTTAATTCGATATAATGGTTATAAGAACATAACAAAAAGAGTTATAATGTGAATAAAAATTTCCAAACACTAATTCAATGTTGATAATTGCAACAGAAATATGGACATCATCTGGATCAGTGGTTTGCAAACTTATTGGTCTTATCACACCTTTTCAAAAAAATTTATTTAGCTCCCCATCCCACTGGAAATCTACACAAAATAAACAGAAAGATATAGCAAACATTTTAGTTCTTTTATGTATCTATCATACAAATTTCTCTATGTATTCAAAGGGAAATATAGGAAAAAGGAACTGAAAAAGAAAAATATACTCTGAAATTCTCAACCCTATTCCTATCTTAATGGTCATATCCTTTTACATATTACATGTTAAGGGGTTTCCTAGCGGTAAACCAAATATAACTTTCTATTGGATGTCTTTCACAGAGTATGCGTTTGTTGCTTTCGAGGAAAAGTCAACAATCACTTGGTGAATTTCACCTCGACTCGAATTTTTAATAAACACCAGCTACTGAATCATCACATCCAGATAATTACATTTTCTTTAAAGTGACCCACTTTAAGGAAAATGTACCAACTCGAAACTAATTTATTTCACGGTAACCTATTATTACACTGCGATAGACAGGCAGAAATTAAAAGTGAAAAATAACAGGAAATTTAAAGTGAAAAATTATCAGAAATTAAAAGAGAAAATATATGTGTTTTTTATTAAGATGATAACATGTCTTATTATAGTGTTAACATACATATCTTCATTCGTTATCGTAGTTTCTTGCAAATAGTAATAAATCTTTATTACCTTGTGTAAATATAGATGTTGTTCTGGTATCAGATCCGAGACGTCGACAAAAAATATGACGCTAATAAATAAAATTGTTATTTCGAAAGCGTGGTAAACGATCTGTGTTCAGACTCATGAACAAAAACTTCAGAAACTTTTAAAAAGTCCTCAAGCCGTTACTCATTTTGATGAAATTCGTGAAAATTGGCATCGTCAGACTAAAAGAAAATACTACTTGAACGACGATACGATCTAAATTGATTGTTGAATAACTATAATACTGTTGGAATTTTTATGCTTTTATTCGCGCCACGCAGCGTCATGTGATAGTTTTATAAAAATCGTTTGGAACCGATTCAGAATTGCGCTGTTGCCGTGGAGATGGGCTGTTGGTTGCTGTGGAAACGGGCTGTTGCCGTGGACACCAGCTGTTACTGTGGAAACGAGTTGTTTTATTCTAAAAAGAACATTTTTCTTCCAGTTTAGCTTTTTTTGCCTTTGAACTGTTATCATCAACCCTGTATGTCTTTTGTAAATATTGCTTGTAAATAAATGAAGATTCCATAAATGTTTGTATGTATTGATCAATACTTCTCGAACCACTAGAAAGTTGCGGCTAACCAGTAAAAATGAACCACCGAAAGAAAGAAAACGATAGTCGTAGTGACAAATACTAAGTGAAGGATGTAGATGAGAGTTGAGATAAAAGGAGATCATCAGACTTTGTGTTGATTGTTCTAATATTCTTAAGGCTATTGAACTTGATTGGTGTTATTTTAATATCATGGCTGTACTCTAAGTCAGGGCTTCTTGTATTGGCTGCGATTATTGAATTTTGGCATATTCCTGTAGCTAACGAATTTAATTGATGATCTTGCAAATACCACGACTAATATGATTGGATGTTGTTTATTGAATGTTGATATATTCTTGCGGCTGTTTATGAAGTTCCTGAGGTTGTTATTATTGTTTATGAAGTTCATATAATAAACTTGATTCTCATACTTGTAACCAAAAATAGGAATTGGAGTCGGAATTTGGAATCGTGCATTTTTGGTGGAGTGTGGAATCGGAGTCAGGAGTCAAATTTAAAATCCGACTCTCGACTCTTTTATATAAATAATTTTTATTATTAATTTTAAAATTCATTTTCCAAAACTTTATTAATGAACGATAGAATTAAATATTAAGCAGGCAATTCAAATGTATCTTTCAATAATAACAAGTAACAAAAACAGTGACTGCTTTAGCAGCATATCAAATAAGTGTTCAGAGACTTTTCTCAAGAACAATTAAGATTCAATATATCACAATTATAGTCTCTTTGTGCTTAAAATGTACAATTTTCTTTTGCTTATCTTAAGCTATTTTATAATACATTGGTGCCTGTTGAATTGGTACTATTATCTATATAGAATATATGTATTTTCTTTGTAAGCAAATTTAGACTGCAACAATTTTTCTTAAGTGACAGAAAATACTACATTCTTAAAAACATAAAAAATACTTTGTTAAGTAAAAACTATTTTTATAAATAGATTAGTTCAATAAAAAAGTCATTGAATTTATTTCATAAATTCTTCTAAATCCGTTAGTAAGGATCAAAGTGTATAAAATTACAGAAAAAGTCGGAAGTAGGGAGTCGATACAAATAATACGATTCAGGAGTCGGAAATATTTCGGCCAACTCCCTCCTCTACTTGTAAAAAAGTAACTTATTGCTATTTCACGGATTGACTATTGATATCAAACATTAACATTGTCCCGTGATGATTGAATTTGGTTGATTTCTTTGTAATATAATGACTAATATGCTACTTCATTGAACATTAGCACAGTCTGGAGACTATTGAATTTGATTGATGTCCTTATATGTCAAAATGTCCTCCTGACGTAACTATGCTACTTCATGAATTGACAGCGTTTATTGAACATTGGCATATTCCCGCGGCTATTAAAATTGATTGCTATCCTTGCAACATCGTGATTAACTGCTGCTTCATGTATTGACTGTGGTTATTGAATGTTAGCATATTCATATAATTGAACTTCATTAGAATGTAATATGACTAACCAGTGCTTCATGCATTGATTATGAATATTGAACATTGGCATATTCTTGTGCTTGACTTATTTTCTTGAAATACAGTGAATAGAATTTATTTCGTATCTTAAGTAGCAATGTGGACTATTACACATTTACATCCCATCACTATTACTATTTTTGCAATAGATTTTACGATTGTGGCTTTATAAAAATATATGTATCCAATGTCTTTCAGAATTTATTTCAGGAATTTGAAAAGAACCTGCTTGCTCATGATCAATTAAAATTCTTAAATATTGTTGTTGTTGTTTTAATAAAAAATTTCTCTTTCTTTATCCTTAAGTTTCAAAAAACGAAAATCACTTATGACAATGAAAAATTTATGTTCCATTTTGATAAAGAATTTAAAAACTTAGTTTCCAATGAGATTTAGATATTTAAACAATTAGTTGTGATAGTATAGTTATTTATATATTGTGTAATTTTTTAATGTGTATAATATTTATTTGAGGGGATGCGTTGAACTTACATGAATAATCAAGCTTTTATTTAATGTAGGTATGTTTGGTCCAGCTTTTCTGATTTCCTTAGTGACAGTATCGGGTTGTCGTCCAATACTCATTATCGTTTTGATTTGTTTCGCTATGGCTCTCAACAGCTTTTGCTATTCTGGTTATAACGTCACTCACGTCGATATGAGTCCGGAATTTGCAAGTAAGTCCATACTATGATAATTAATTAGACGAATGTTACTAAACGGTAAAATTCTTCTTAAAATTTACTTTTCGTGTATACAGCTAATTCAGTATAGTGAGCATCAACACAAACAGATGTTTTTTTTTTTAATTCCTTGTACTTTCACTTGAAGTCATTACCCAAGGGAACGGCATATATGCAACAGATTCAACTTTTTCCAGTGTCCACCACTAGAGGGATGGAAGAATTTGTAATACTGCATAAACCTTTGTTTCTTCAATTGTAATCAAATATCCTCTGGCATCGGAACAATTTACACTCTATAAAATGCCTCATCGAGCTGAATATCAGGACTTTACGACCGATGGATTTTTCCTGCTAATGCTAGGAAAATACACGAGTCACGAACCGGGGGTTTTCGACCTAATTAATTTTGAAAATCAAACTCACTATCCAACAGAATGCTTCAAACTCATTTATTACAATAATATAATAATAGTGTAATATATATTTTATAATAATTTTAATTTTTTAATTCATCTGCAAAGAATACTTATAAAGCAGCTTCCAGGGAGACAAGGGAGTCAGTCTCGGTAATCAATTATAAATAAATTTGTCTTAGCCCTCCATGTGAGTTCTCAATATGGAAAATTACTGGGGACTGAGCATTATCAAGAATCAGATAAAGTAAGGCATTTCTGTCTAAAAGAAGCACAAATCTAAAAATTTCGGTTTATTATTTTTTTTTTTTTTTTTTTTTTTTTGTATTTCGCTATGAACTGGATGAATGGAGATAAATAAGTTAAGTTTGGTGAATATAATATAAAAAAAACAACTAAATTATTATTAACTTAACAAAAAAAGTTTTCGAAAAGATCAAACTGATGGTTTGATAAAGAAGTTATTTAAGATCAAAAACAGAAGAAAAGTCTTGCTAGAATTCTCCCTCTTTTATATATTTTAAGCGGCAGATGATGTCAATTACTATTGAGAACTGTCGAAAAGGCCAAAGTCTGAACAACCACTTTGACGTTTCATTAGTGCATCGAAAGATTTAGAAGATTTGACAAATAGATAAAGCTGGACTACTATCACCGGACATTAATGGCTTGACAACTTCTGCTATTGTGTTTAACCTATTAATGACCAAACCCCGTTAAAATTTTATTTTTGCTTCTATAAGAGTCTAATTAAGAAAATGATGGAACTTGAAAAAAATGTTTTGTTTTTTTATTACTCTAGTGACAAAATGTTACAAAAACGAATGTCTCCAAATGAAATTTTTAAATTATTTGTTATGTAAAGGCACACTATACTTTCTACATTTGCTTACTACAAAATCTGCAATTCTTTTTTTCTTCGATTTTACACACTAATAAGACTGCTTGGATTATTTGTTTAAGGAGGACAGCTGAAGTTTGTGAAAAATGATTCGTCCATAGCAATATTGAGGATGATGATGGCGTTTATGATTCTTCAGTGTAAATATCTTTCACTTTCAGTAATGATGCAGCCATGATCCTTTGAAAACCCATGAGAGAAACTTTTGAACCACCAGCAATGTTATATATTTTCAATACGTTAGTTTTGGCATAAACCACTTACCATTTCTTGCCTTTTATTTGTGCTCAGTACAAGCAACAAAATTGTGAAGTATGTCTATATCTTATATATTCTGCTTGCAATTCCTATACCCATTTATGAAAATAATACAAAAGTAAAGAAAGAAAGAAATCTGCAAAATTGTTAAAAAAGACCAACTAGTCATTATATCTTGCGCTCGGTCACAGGTTTCGAATTCGAGTCCCTGCGATAACATCGATGTTGGTAGAGGTTCGAATGCATTTTAAACCATAGGTCCCTGTCTAATATGACTGCTGAGAGTTGAGCGTAGGGCTGACAACACAACCTCGTAAAAAGAAAACATGTCATGTTTCTGAGGCTGTTGCGCCATTGAAGAAGTCATTATAAAAAATTATCATGAGTGACCAAATACATTTTTTCCTATTAATTACGGCGGCTTGATGGTTTAGTGGCTAGCGCTCTGGCTTTTGATACCACAGGATTCAGGATCGAATCCTGGTGTTGGCATGGATATTTGCTTGTGGTCTAATTAACCCTGGTGTGCCAAAAATGATAGTAGACAGACAAACTAAATCTAGTAATTAGGTAACTTTTAGTTAATTAACTTACTAGAAAAAGATAGCTTAAAATAATAGTTTTTAAAACTATTCATTAAGTTTAAGTATAACGTTTTGAATCCTTCTTTTCAGGTACTTTATTCGGTATATCTAGCACTGTGGCGTATGCTTGTGGAATATTTGCACCAACTTTAGTGGGTCTTCTCACCTCAGATGGAGTAAGTAATCTTTCTTGCTCTATTTTATCAGCAGAGATTACTTGTTAAGTAATGATATTTATTTTATTGATGAAAACGATATTTTATATTTCTTAGTTTCATGAACTTAAAAGAAATGAAATTTTTAATGTTATCATTAGTTAATCTATACTTTTTCTTTTATCAGTTTAGTCAGCAAATAATTTAGTATCATTTTCAACTTAATCAGTTATACTTTATAATAATTTCTGTCAGTTGTTCAAGTTGAAGCATTTATGCAACTAAAAGAAATTAAATGAATTGTTCGCAACTAATCAGATTAAAATTTCAGACACGAACTTATCAGATGTGATATTGTATGAAATGATGATATCATTGTTTACTGATACTGTATGATTTGCTGATAACATTGATTTACTGATATTATATAAAATTCTGAATTTTGGCTTTCAATTTAAGTTCCTCATCTAATTTGAAAAGTGAATGGCATTCATTCATGTGAATTGCATTTATTGATAAAGGGAAGATATCAACCCACTGCGTTTTAAAATTTGCATACGAATTTCTATCTATATTTTTATAAGCGTTATTGTAGATTTAATTAAAAATTGTAAATTTTTTACAAACTTTATTGAAAAAGAATAAAAATGTTTATTTAATATAAACTGTACTAAAATTTTAATTATTATTTTAAAAAATTGCCAGTTTTAATTATAATTTGAGAAAAAAAATTATTTTCAGTTTCTTTAAAGGATTTTTCAACGAAAGGTAGGAAAACTGCCCAAAATATTTTAAATATTGAAATATGTATTTATGCCAAGATTTACGAACAATATGTTTATCTGTTTATAATCATATATATATATCCGAACACAAAACAGAAGGAGAAGATACAAGGAGTGAATTGAAAATACGATCATTTTGCTCGGCAAAAATCTATTGCAGGTATCCGTTACATGCAAATTGTATAACAATATCATGATAGCATTCATAATACAAAATTTCTGTGGTTTCTCATAATCAAACCTTTCAAAAAATTTTAAAAAATGGCAGAAATTGTTTAAAATTCAAATTTAAGCAAAAACATAAGTTGCAGCAACGAAACTGAAGGTTTTCAGTTTCGTTATTTATTAATCATAAAAAAACCAAAGATTAAACGGCAAAACTGCATTGGCAGATTAAAAAAGAACACAAAAATTTGTATAAAGTTTACAATGATAGGGTATAAAAAAATTGCTGTCCAGGAAATTTGAGAAACCTGTTATAAAATCAGTACACCCTAAAGAAATTAATTATAATATCATGAGAATAGATTTCTCAAGGAATACATATCTTAAGATATTATAAACCATTAGACCATTAGTCTCGTTAGATCATTGGAATTCATTCAAAGACACACACACTATATATACATATATATATATGTGTGTGTGTGTGTGTCTTATGTATTATTCGTTTGGAATATTAAAAAAACTATTCAGAAGCAGGTGCTTAGAAATAAAATTTTCTGAAACATTAAAATTTTGTAATCGAATATTGATTTTATTTCCTATTTTTAAATTTCGATTAATATAACAGAGAATAAAAGTTTCTTTGACCTATAAAACAGTTCGATAATCATTCTCTTTATTTTATAAAAAACAATATCTTTCACCTTTTCTTAGATAATTCTAGAAGGAAAAAAAAGGTTTTGTACTTTGCTACTTCTTAAGAATATTCTACAGATATTAATATGAAAGCTAAACAAAGCTACTGTAATACATCAATTCGCCATTATTATTTATTGTAACTATCAAATAAATACTTTTCTGCCTTTCATATTTTTAGATATAAAGAAACTATCTATAAATTATGCCATCTTGATACCCTTAAAATTCAAATGATTTTACAAATAAACTAGAAAATATAAACGAAAGAGATGCAAGTGGTATCATTTCGGATAGTTGCAACTTAGCTACGAAATAATTTTTTTTGCAATATATATCTCACGGGATACTATACTGATGATATTTTAAGTTAAATAATTAAATAATAAAATCATTTTGATGCTAAAAAAATTCAGTCATCAACTGGATAGTAACAACCTGAGCAATTTTTAATTTTTTTAAATTAAAAACAATTTTTTAAATCGTTTTTATTTATATTATATCATATATTTTTATAATATAATATAGATTTATATTATATTATTTTTATTTAATTTATATCCCCCAACATAAAACTTTTTCATTTTTCATGATATAACCAAAGAAACGATATTCGTTAACACTGGATGTTATTGAAGATTGTATTATTATAATATAACTTAGAGATAAGATTTATATATGTTTTTTGACAATGCTTTCGGATTTAAATGAAAAATTTCGGAAATTTGATACAACAGTTGTTTTTATGATTAAAACTAAAGCAATACAAAATACAAATAGTAGTCAATACAAAATACCGAATAATACCTTAACATTATTAGCATAGGTACTGTCTAAACAACATGGAAAATTAGGAAACGCTCAGATCAGACGAAATCTAACACAGTGGTGTAAAAGGAGTGAAATATAATCGAGGGGGCGGGTCGTGCAGTTTTCTGTTCAATACATCTTTTCATATTATATAAAATAAAAAAAATAACATGCTCTTAATTTTCTTTTCTTTTAAAACTATTTGCTCCACGTATATCTGACTAGCACCCCTAATAAGTAATCGATTCGTCCATTCCCGCCTTTTAAACCGGATGCTTACCTTTTCACTGAATAGCGAATAAAACGGTAAATCTCGCGATTTGACGTCATTTCCGTTTCAGAAACATTGCAGAAAAATTTACGTGTTATTTTAATTAATTTGCTTTTCTATTTTATGCAAAGCATCTTACAGTAAAATCTTTCAATTTAAAATTTAAAATTTCAAAATGAATAAAAAAAAATTATTTAATTTTTATTGTTTATATATATCAGCTGATGATATTAAATAGCAATCTTGTCAATTTTTTGTAGGAAACAATTCCTGAATGGAATCGAGTATTTTTCAGCATTGCAGTTATTTATGTCATCTGCGGAGTCTTCTTCAATGTGTTTGGATCTGCTGAAAAACAACCTTGGGGTCCAGACGATGATGATGCAAAACTGGAAATGTCTTTCTGACCCCAAGTAAAAGCGAAACAAAATGACCGAATTATAAACATTTTTATACAAAGTGATCCTTAGGTAACTTACCATTATGTAAGAATTAAAAGACACTCATAACTGAAGGATTTCTTGGTCGTGATTAAAAATGTTGTTTTAAATAAATGTAAATAAATTCTGTGTTGTTTTCTTAACAGAATTAATCAATCTCATAACAGAACACTATAACATTAATCTGCTTAAAATTTTATTTTAATGCTTCCAACAGTTATTTTTATAATTATAATAAAATGTCTGCAACAAAACAGTGAAAAATTAAAACGTTTTCAAATTATAATCCAAATAGAAGATAAAAAAATTTATAGCTGTTATTTAAGATATTATGTAACATCGTATCTAATCATTATATAATAAAATTCAATTCAATATCGTACAAATACCTTTTAAATTCGATTAAGTTGTTAATTATCAGAAAATATTGCAGGTTTTTCTAAATCATATTTCTATTTTTTTCTCACAAACATTTTTATTCTTCAAACTGAATAGCAGACTTATTAAAAGATAAATAAATGATTAAAACTAGATCTTTATTATTTATATAACATACATATTAGTTACATATTCCATTTACATAAATCTAAATTAAAATTTATACGTTTCGGCAAACAAAATTGAATGCAAGTTCTTTGCTCAATTAATTCAGACATTTCAAGCCAAGCGTAACTCAAGCACTAGTGAATATTTTGACGTCAACCTAAAGAAGAAAAAAAATTGAAATTCCATAGGCATCGGGAATTTTAAATTGAAAATTGGTCTTACTTTTTGGACACTGTAGTATAGTTAAAATCCTTTTCGCGTGATTTGCTGAAATTATATAGAACATTACTAGTAGATGGACTTGTTTATCCTTCCATAATATCAAGTTCTAACAAAAAAAAAATCTGTTTTTAATACGCTTTTATTAGCTTCACCTGTATGTTTGTATGTTTGTATGTTTGTATGTATGTAACTGACTTTTTGCCCTGGAGATCTGTTTCTCCTCATACACACTATTTAAGCTGCAAAGAAACATTTACAGGCATCTTTCAGAAAGAAATCAGTCGATTCTATTTAATACGCTTTTATATTAGTTTCACCTGTATGTATGTTTGTTTGTAACTGACTCTTTGGGCTCGATTTTGCCCTACTTTAAGCGATCAGATCCGTGGGACAGTGGCACAACGGACTATTCGCATTTAGCCTTTGTTTTACTCACAATTACATTATTGTAAGAACTATAGTTCCACTCCTCCGTACCGGGACCTCATTTAAATATTAGTTTAAAAACACTAAAAAACATGCTTTTAGAGTTAATGAAACTAAAAAGTAAAAAATAAATTAATAGTTTAAAAAAACACGCTTTTAGAGTTAATGAAACTAAAAAGTAAAAAATAAATTAATAGTTTAAAAAACTAAAAAACATGCTTTTAGAGTTAATCTATCTAAAAGTAAAAAATAATTGTTAACATAAGAATAAAATGACTGACGAGAAAATGAATGTCACTGTTCTAAAAGCGTGAGGTGCTCGATATCAATCGTTATAATTTTTCACTAGTTCATTCCGAAATGCAGAGTTAGTGTAAAAATGTCATACAAAGCACCCCACGCTGTTGGAACAGTGACATTCATTTTCTCGTCAGTCATTTTATTCTTATGTTAACAATTACTTTTATATTGATTAACTCTAAAAAGCGTATTTTTAGTTTTTTTAAACTATTAATTTATTTTTTTTTTTTAGTTTCATTAACTCTAAAAGCGTGTTTTTTTAGTTTTTTTAAACTATTAATTTATTTTAAGGGTAATTAAGAAGGAAAATAAAACCGACTTAATGATCTATGACAAATGAAGGGATTTTCTATAACAATAAGTTTCTTCTTCGGTGGTTCCATGATGGGATAACAATAAGCTACTTAATTATAATTCAAGGCTATCTGTTAACCTCGAACTGCATACAAAGAAGGAAAATTTAAAATTGTGAAAGGTTTGTTTGGTTTGTCGCTGTACGTCATCTTGTGCACACTTTAGGCTAAACAGACAGGGACCTACAGTTTAAAAGTGGATTCCGAACCACTACAAACATCCATGGCACCGCCAGAACTCGAACCCGAAAACCTGTGGTACCGACCGCCAGAGAAAATTGTGAAAGAATGGTTCATGGTTCAGGATAGGACTCGTTCAAGATTGGCTGTTAGAAGACAATTAAACAATAAGCAATGAAATTTGCTGACAGCAATTAAGACGGTATTTTTGCAGTTAAAACGGACTTGTTGATGAACAGGAATCATAGTTGATGTACAGGAGTCATTCTGTAATATGACAATGCTGCACTAGTGTAGAGTGTACTAGAGTGACTAAGAGTCCCCTTGAATAATTAGGTTGGAAAATGAAACTTCGACTTTTTCCCCAAAGGATTACCATAATTTTAAGAGCTTACAGAATCTTTTTCAGGACTTAAACTGACTTCAATAGAGGAGATTTAAATGAAACTACAATTTTTCCCACTGCAAAACTATATTAATTTTATAAAAAAATTATCGAAAATTTGATAGGAACATGAAAAAAAAATGTCATGGAAAAAATGAGGGTTATGTTGATTATTAAATAATTATATTGTATCTGCCCTAATCCTTGGTGTCCTGCAGTGTGGACAGAGTAATCTTCTCATGGATGGAGGGAAAATGGCAACTTTTGTTGTGATGGAGCACCCGTAGGTAGAAGTCTGACTCGTCTCCGTGACGCTGGAGAAGGAGGACAGTGCATTCCGGGTGGACTTTTAGGGGGAACTACTTCGTATCGTATGTTAGAAAACCCGGAAAACTTCCACAAGGTAGTCCGACTCCCAAGGCAAGATGCTGAACATCCAAAACGCCATCGAGTCTCTTCATTTTTTAATACTCTTTTTATTAGTTTCACCTATATGTTTGTATGTTTGTATGTATGTATGTATGTATGTCACCTGTATGTTTGTATGTATGTATGTATGTATGTATGTATGTATGTATGTATGTATGTATGTATGACTCTTTGGGCTCGATTTTGGGACTGATGGCGCCATCTACTGGACGAGTTAGTCAACTGATCAAACCCTACCTATTTTGTATAATTATTTTGTTTAATCTTAATTCCTTTTGTTTTATTTTACTTTTATTTAAAATTCTCATTTTAACTTTAACCTTTTATTTTGGGGCATCGTCAACGGACTCTAATTGTACCGATAGCTTTAGCTTTTCGATCTTCTGCTTTAATTGTTCTCAAGCAGGAGATGTTTTTCCTAAATTTCCTAAATTATAATTTAAAAAACTAAAAAAACACGCTTTTAGAGTTAATCAAACTAAAAAGTAAAAATAAATTAATAGTTTAAAAAAACTAAAAAACACACTTTTAGAGTTAATCGAACTAAAAAAAATAATTGCTAACATAAGAATAAAATGACTGACGAGAAAATTTAATGTCACTGTTCTAAAAGCGTGGGGTGCTTTGTATGACATTTTTAAACTAACTCTGCATTTCGGAATTAACTAGTGAAAAATTATAACGATTGATATCGAGCACCCCACGCTTTTAGAACAGTGACATTCATTTTCTCTTCGTCAGTCATTTTATTCTTATGTTAACAATTATTTTTTACTTTTAAATAGATTAAGTCTAAAAGCGTGTTTTTTAGTTTTTTTTTTAAACTATTAATTTATTTGAAACAGTGTCTACAACAAAGCCGCCATCGGACTGTATCTCAGCCCTAAGGCTTACCAGCGGCTCACTTAGCCACTGAGTCGGATTCAGATAAATATATTATTGGCTTGTTAGATTTCAGATGTATTTCAGTCGTAAAAACTTATATAACTTTAGTTAAAACCTGATATACGTGATAAAAATAATTCTCATAGCAGCAATCATCGTAAATTTAAAAAAAAAAAATTATCTAATTGATCCATTTAAAATCTACAGAGAAGTGTCCGTCAATAGAATAATGTTATGGCAAAAAATGATTTGCTAGAATCCCAGATGTAAACTTAACTTAAATTGTAGTGTATAACATATGCATAGAATAATATTTCGAGATGCCCTTCATGTATATAGCTGAGCTACATATTTTCGCCAATGATAAGATACATATGTAGCAGGTACATTGTTAGCGTAGATTTACTACGAAAGACTGTTACACTATGCTAACAAAAAAGAAAAACGCATTTTGTTCTGAAAATTCTCCTAAAGGAAACTGCTTCATTTAAATATTGCGCATAAGGAAATCTAATAAAACAGCCACCAACCAGTAGTGAATTGCCAAAGTACTCGTCCAGTTAACATCTCATAACTTTAAAGGTCATAACATAGCTTTAAAGATCAGACAAACGACATTATATATTTATTTATAAAGCAAACAATATGTATATATATATACACTATGTGGAAGAAAGTGACGGGCACGACACTATAACGACATAAACCCATATTTATTAAAATTAATAGGAGGTAGGGCCTCCTTTGGCTGCGATCACAGCTGCAACCCTTGTGGGCATGCTTTCCACTAAATTAGCCATAGTGGCAAGAGGAATTTCCTTCCAAATGTTTAACAGGAAGTTCCATAGTTCAGGCTTGCTTTTGGGGAGTGGGGTGCAGGCCCTCAACCGACGGTCCAATTCGTCCCAGAGATGCTCAATTGGGTTAAGATCAGGGCTCTGCGCCGGCCACTCCATGCGTTTAACGTTGTTGTTCACATACCAATCAAAGAGTCCTCCTTGCAACATGGCATGTTGCGTTGTCGTCTTGATACCAGCAATCATCCATACCGTACGTTGCCCACAAGGTAGGAAGGACATGATTGTCGAGAATATCACAGTATCTATCGGCATTCATCGCACCATCAACCTTCACCAGTGGGCTAGCCCCATACCAGGAGAAACAGGCCCATACCATCAATCCTCCTCCACCAAACTTTACAGTTGGGACGACACACTCGGGCAAAAGGCGTTCTCCTGGTAAACGCCATACCCAAACACGTCCATCGGAACGGAAAAGGGTAAATCGTGACTTGTCACTCCAAAGGACGCGTTTCCAGTCATCCAGAGTCAAGTACGGTGGTCTTTGGCCCATCGAAGGCGCGCTTTCTTGTTGGTTTTTCGTAATCAAAGGCTTATGGGCCGAACGTCCAGTGTAATCTAACTTATGGGCCTCGATACGAAGAGACTTGGTCGAAACGGCCACACCTGTGGCTTGTCTAAACTCATTAGCGATGTTATCCATGGATGTTTGACGGTTACTTCGAATCTCCCTGCCGAGCGCCCGCCGGTCCCTGCTGGTGAGAACTGTAGGTCGTCCACTTCGGGGTTTGTTCTGACAGTGTCCCTCAGTCTTGTAGCGACACACAACACGTGCTACAGTTGATTTTGAGCAGTTACGGAGACGGGATATCTCCCTAATTGACACCTTGGCAAGATGCAATCCAACCAACACACCTTTCTCGAACTCAGACAACTCTTCCCGTGGCGGCATCTTGACAAAAACAACTCTAGTCGACTCCACAGAGTATTTATAGGATATGGCTGACACGTGATACCTATTATTGCGCATGTGTCAACTGTATTGTCGACTTTTCTACTTTTCGAGGAGTGTCCCGTCACTTTCTTCCAGATAGTGTATATATATATGCATATATGCACTAATTTGTCCGAAGGTTAATTTAAAATACCGACCAGATGGCCAAGTGGCTGGCGCTTGGCGATCGTGGCCGCAAGTTTCGCGTACGAGTCCCGGCGGCGGTGCCATGAATATTTTTATTGATTCGGAACCCACTTTAAAGCGTAGGTCCCGGTCTAATATGGCTGCAGAGTGTTGGATTGACAACTTTACACCGTAAACAGAAAAACATCTTTTGTCTTTAAATCTGTCAGTAGGCAGACGGCCTTAGGCCCAACATTGGGCTGTTGCACCATTGATGATGATGATTAATTTAAAATAGTGTTTACAATCACGGATAATTATTATTTAGGGTTATTGCTTTTAATTATTTTGCATTAATCAAAATAAATTCATTAATAAGGATTTATATATTTCTTAAAAAAATCGTATGTATGGAAATTTTACCAACTATACTAAAATAACAAATTAAAATAAAAGTGTGCTATGTGTTTAAAAATAAAAATAATAAAAGTTTTTTTTAAATTAATTATAGATGAGTAAATAACTTTTAAAACGCCTTTAAACTTTGAGAAATAAATCATTGCCAATATAAAATTTAGTATTTACTAAATTGTTATTAGCCGAATATTTACTAAATAAAAGTTGAAGTTCATTGCACCTGCATTGCTGGAATCAACCCGAAATCTTTTTAATTTCTAGGAATTCATTCTATCCCTAACACTGCTGAATTCCGCGAATCACTTTCTACTTTAAAGCTAACAAAATTAACTGTAAAATACCCTGAATAACCACCGATTTACTTTTTTTTTTTAACTACAACAAAAAATAAATCCATTTCCCTTGATGCACCAATAATGGAATTCGAACTTCCAGTTAAAAATTCGGTTTCGTCATATCTACCGGTTTCGAATTGTAATGCCGAAGCTGAGCCAAAAGTTATCGACACGAGGCATCGAGTAGCTGAATAAACATACGTCGTCATGATTTTTAATCTAATCACTTAAGATTTTTCTTTCAAGAATTGGCAAGATGAGAACAACACGCTTAAGATGTATTCCGTTTGCAGAATTCGTAGCAACCGAAAAGGAACGTGAGTACTTTATTTATTATTTTTTTATGTCTTTTGTTTGTTTTTCGAATGGGAGCTTTTGATTTCTATGTTTTTGTGTGTCATCTTTATATTTGTTTGTTGTTTAGCTATTTTATTTGTATTGCCTGATAAGAATTTGGATTTTGTTTTCATTTAAAAAATAAACATTAAATTAAATATTTTATCCTAATCTCTACTATATGCGTTGTATTCGCCTATTCGCATCATTTTGAAGTAATCATTGTTATTGGCCTAAATCACCCGAGAAAGTAGATTCAGAACATTTAGAATTTTGAACCTTACTATGATTGTTAATATTTTCAATACATCATTAAATCTGTATATTAAATTTTAAGCAGTATTTAAATGAAATTGATGCACCATTTTCTAATATACAATATTTATTCACCCGAAAATTTTATGCAAAAATGAATTCTTATTTTTAAAATGATTAAGAAGAATTAAGGACAATTTTATTTATATTTGGGAAATTTTTTATGGAACTTTCGATTGTTTAAGGACAATTGTTTTTCAATTCCTTCTATTAATACACTCTCCCTTAAAAATAATCTTGTTCAAATTTTTAATCGAATTCATAAAATACTATTTATTCATTCACTCAGTTCAAATACATTTTTTAACTTGTAGTGGATTAATACACTTGACTATTATTACAGTTTTCAAATATTAATTCAGTAAAAAATTTAATTTTAGTTTTTAGATTTAAGTTACAGAATATTTAATTAAGTTGCATATACAATTAGATTTGCATATATTATATAAACGGCGCCTAAGATGAAACTCAAAAAATGAATGAAAATTATTTACCCAGGACAACTTTCTACATTCTGAAAAAAGTGGGATTGACTTGAAAATTTTTTTCTTTATATTACTTGATTTTGAATTAAAGTCCAAAAGCATAATCCCTTTGGAAGAGAAATTTTTTACGTAAATCGGGTTTTAAAAAAAAAAAATTAAACTTTTAAAAAAAAATTAAAAATAAAAATTCTTAACGAGAATTTAATAATGGATCTGCGAAGGTTATTTCAAAATAGCTTTTGCAATTACAAGTAATTAATCCCCCAATTTGATTAATGTAAAATTGTGAACGCGATAACCCTAAATAATAATTACTCGTAATTGAAAAAGCTATTTTGAATTAACCTTCGGATCCATTAGTTAAAAATATATTTTAACTTTAAAAACCAGGTGCTTTTACGATGTATGCTCGCTGACGCTGCCATATATATTTCACTTTTTTTGTTTTTTGTAAATGGATAGATAATGTCTTTTGTCTGATCTTTAAAAGTTTTAACAATCATTAGTAAGGTTCAAAATTTAATATTCTAAATCGTGGGATATTTTTAACTAGATAACAATGATTCCAAAATGATCGATAGGCAAATGCATTGCGTATAGTGGAGATTGGATTAGCTATTTAAATTTATAATAAATTTAATAATTAATTATTAAAAAATTAATTAAATTTATTGCTGTTTGTTTAGCATCAAATTCATTAAGAATAATTTTTATTTACATTTTGTTTAATTCTTTTTTGTTAAAACAAAATTTTACAAAAATCCTGAAAAGGATTTATGCTTTCCCTGAAATTCCAAAACAAGAATTCAATGCTGAACAAACTGAAATCCTTGCAATATTTTTTTTTACTCCACTAAAAGGACATTTGTGCTTTATAAATCTAAGTCATTCGGTATTACAAATATTTTTTTAAAAATTTAATACTTATTTTGCTAAAATATAAAGATAAAATTGTTATTATTTATTAAAAATAATTGACCTTTAAGAAAAGAATGTCAAAAGCAGTTAAGAATACTTCTTAAACATATTAACCATAAAAATGTTCTTTTTCTATTTTAATGGAAGCAAATTTATCTTTTTTTATTTTTTGTTATTTACTAAAAAACGTAAACAAAAATATCTTGCATGGTATAAATTTGCATTTATGCAAATGTTGCGCTGTCTGCGATTGTTTTGTGTATGTCTGCGATTGTTTCGTTGCGTATGTCTGATTAACTAGACAAGGAGTATAAAAAAAATATGTTTAATAAACGATTTTGGCTAATGTACAATAACTAATTTGGCGGAATTGATAATCACATGTTTAATATGCGATTTTTAAGCTAAAATTAATATCGTCTATTGTACGATTTTAAGCTAAAAATAAATTCTTCTATTGTACGATTTAAAAGCTAAAAAATAAATGCATTCTATTGTACGATTTAAAGCTAAAAAATAAATTCTAATTTGTAATTTAAATAAAAATAAATTCTTCTATTGTACGATTTAAAGCTAAAAATAAATTCTTCTTATTGTACGATTTAAAGCTAAAAATAAATTTTTTTCTATTGTACGATTTAAAGCTAAAAATAAATTTTTCTATTGTACGATTTAAAGCTAAAATAAATTCTATTACAAATGATTTAAAAGCTAAAAATAAATTCTTCTATTGTACGATTTAAAGCTAAAATATTTTTTTAAAATTTACGCTTTTAAGCAAAAAATAAATTTTTCTATTGTACGATTTTAAGCTGAAAATAAATTCGTCTATTGTACGATTTAAGCCGAAAATAAATTTTTCTATTGTACGATTTTAAGCCAAAAATAAATATCGTCTGGTATAAATTTGATTTTAAGCCAAAAATGTTCGTCTATTGTACGATTTTAAGCCAAAATAAATTCGTCTATTGTACGATTTTAGCCAAAATAAATTCGTCTATTGCACGTTTTTACTCTAAAAATAAATTCGTCTATTGCACGATTTTAGCTAAAAATAAATTCGTCTATCGTACGAATTTACGCTAAAAATAAATTCGTCTATTGCACGATTTAAAGCTAAAAATAAATTCTTCTATTGTACGATTTAAGCTAAAAATAAATTTTCTATTGTACGATTTAAAGCTAAAAATAAATTCTTCTATTGTACGATTTAAAGCTAAAAATAAATTCTTTCTATTGTACGATTTAAAGCTAAAAATAAATTTTTCTATTGTACGATTTTAAGCTAAAAATAAATTTTTCTATTGTACGATTTTTAAGCTGAAAATAAATTCTTCTATTGTACGATTTTAAGCCGAAAATAAATTCGTCTATTGTACGATTTTAAGCCAAAAATAAATTCTTCTATTGTACGATTTTAAGCTAAAAATAAATTCTTCTATTGTACGATTTTAAGCTAAAAATAAATTCTTCTATTGTACGATTTTAAGCCAAAAATAAATTCTTCTATTGCACGATTTTAAGCTAAAAATAAATTCTTCTATTGTACGATTTTAAGCCAAAACTAAATTCGTCTATTGCACGATTTTAAGCCAAAAATAAATTCTTCTATTGTACGATTTTAAGCTAAAAATAAATTTCTATTGCACGATTTTCTAAAAATAAATTCGTCTATTGCACGATTTTAGCTAAAAAATAAATTCGTCTATCGTACGAATTTACGCTAAAAATAAACGCTTTTTGTACGATTTTACGCTAAAATTAAACGCGTTTAATGTACGATTAAAAATTGATAATATCGCTTTGAGAAAATGGTCTGACCCATATAATGTTTCATAAAAATAATTATCCAAAGTGTATTAAAGGAATATTAAGCCATACTTTAATCGATTATAAAAGAAAGAAATGACATTAAAAATAGGAAATTTCAGAAATCCATGTGTATATATATTCCATAAACCATTAGAAATAGTCTTGTAAGATATAAAGCCGTATATTTACAAAAATGGATATAATTACCACTAACATTTTATCTCATTGTGTTGAAAAAAATAATCGCTAAATTTGCCATCATGATAATTTGTGATATTTTGCTTAAAGTTACAACATACTTTACTTACATCTTTGGGTATTTCAAACAGAGTTTTTTTTTTTTTTTATATAAATAATCCAAACTCCCGTATTTTTTCAAACGTGAGGCATTTTCACCTCACTTGTAATTAGTACAACATATGTATTACCCGGGATGCATCTCGTAAATAACCTCCTGCACTGCACTCGTACTGTGTACAACTGCAATTTCGAGCCAATACTTCCAGAGAATGCATTTGGAGTGGCACACATTCTTCTCCCAATTTATCGTTCCCATTCCCGGAAAATACATTCAGGAACTTGCAATTCGATGTCATTTAGTGGGTTTCGTATCAAGCTCTCTCGGTTCTGATAACCAATGCACTATTCATCAATTCAATCTAGGAAAGACTATTGTTATATAAAATAAATTATAAAATTTATAAAGCGTTGGTTTAAAATCAATACAACTTATTAACGAAATAAAATATTTTTCTAAAATATTTTCAATTACTTGAAGTTTAATACTTGTCCTAACGAATATATTAAACTTTCGACAAACAAATTATTCATAAATAATACGAACAATTGTTCTCGTTTTAAAACTTGTCATAAAAGTATCGTGGGATTTTTTTAATCAAATACAGGACAGAGATCACAGAATTTCATTAATTCTAGCAGATATTAAAGTCAAACACATTATATATACACGAAGGGGGGTATCTAAAAATAACCGAAATGATAATATTGTAGTTCCAGGCTGTGAGTCTACTGACAGTGAAATGGATATTTTTATTTCTTTTTAAAATAGATTAATTTTTTTTTACTTATGGATGTTAATGTTATTGTAAATAAAATTAACTTGAAAGTTATTTCTATTATTCTTTTCTAAATACGTTTTACTGGATATATATCATAACGGATTTAATAAAAATTGAATGGCTGAAAACAATTAGGTCATTCACATACCTAAAAGCCTGTTTGTAAATTGTACAAGAATTTTTCGATGTAGTGTACGTGTAGATTAGCCAGTATTGATGAATATTTAGCTCCTTGTGGAATATCTTAAGTTTGAATGTAAAATTCTCCTTATTGTATATGTAATTATTAAAAATGCGAAGATTAAAGAGTTAAGTAATAAAAGTTTACTGCGACTATCATAATATTCTAAAAGTAATGTGAATTTAATGTATCAGGGAGAATTTTAAGAGGAATGCTGGTAAACGGATCCTGCAAAGCAATACTTTTCGCCGTTAACTTGAAGTTTGAAAAGTATCAATCTTTCAAAAACACACTGAGTCGGAGAGGTGGCTCTCAAATGTATCTGACAAAAATGAAATGTCATTTAGATAAGAGAGAGTAAAGATATCTTACAGGTCGTTTCCGCAGTGGTCTGGAAGATATCCCATCAACCTCTGGAATGTTGTAGGGGCACCGAAGTGCAAATAGCATTCTTTTTGAAGCGGTATGTTCCAAAAGGGAAAACGGACGCTATTTATCTTGGTCATCTAAATGA
>BPLR01001395.1:0-40000 GCA_021605095.1 Caerostris extrusa
TGTACAGGTATAAATAAATGCATCGTTGTCTAGGCAAAAACAAAATATTTAAATGTCACAGTAGGAAAAGTGTGCTTTGCAAAATTACAGTTTCAGTCCAATATTCTTGAAACATCTGTTTTTGAACATTGACCTTTGATGTTACCATCATTCCTTTCCTGCATAAGAGTATGCTGTTGAAGCTCTTTAAAAAACAAAAGTGGATTTTGCATTAGCACTAAGTGATTAGATATTTGATGCTTTTTTTATTATTATTTGATCACAACTTACTCCCAAATGGTTTATAATCAAGAAATTACCTTCAATTTACACATTTGTAAACTAATGATGTATATAAATATATCTGTTAATTATCTTGTAAATAGTTCCCGAATTGAGTCGATTACATTTACCATATTTCCTTGAAAAAACTAAACTGCTGCATCATCAATTACTATCAGTTTTAACCCAAACATTCATGTAAATGTGATTTATTTATGTTTAAATAATCGTCCTGACTTCCTATCAATCATCTAGTTAAATACAGTTTTGTTGTCGTATCCCTCATGGAAGAGGGCTGCAGCCTAGCTCGATGGAACACCCGCGAGGTAGAAGTCTGACTTTCAAATGCTCCGTGTCGCCTACAGTCATGCATCAGACCTAGATTCCGTACGACCTCAAAGTGGACCTCCGAAACACCACACCCATCCAGTGGTTCCGCCGTGGCCTCGAACCTAAAAATCCTGCGCAGGCTGCCAGACACTTCAGCCATTCAGGCCCCAGTTGCCATGTCAGTGTTATATATAAAAAAGGGCCCAAATGGCCGAGCGGCCCGGCGCGCTCGGTGTCACAGGCTTTCGGGTTCGCGTCCCGGCGGTGCCATGCGGCGGTGCCATAGTGATCCCAGTCTCCTTATGAGACTGTAAGAGCCGGCACATGGAGCAGAAGCCGTGACTTTCTACCTGCAGAACAGACAGGGAAGCCAGCATCCGCATCCTCCCATGAGGGACACGACTCTACAACAACAACATATAAAAAATCTGGAAGAAAGAGTAATGAAATTCAGAGCAATGTAAAATTTTAAATAAATAAGCATATATGTAATATAAATTTGAGAACTGCTCAATTATATCCTAATAAGGTTTTTTTTTTTCGTCCATTTCAGAGAGACCTGACCCTCAACAGGGCTCTGTTTGAGGAGGTGGTGAACTGGGTGCCAAGAGTATCCTGGCGCAGTCCTCTCAAATTAAAGTTCCCATTTGGAGCAGCTCCCAAATGAAAGACTACTTAAAGGCTTTTAGGCCACCGCACGCCAGGTGACCAGAAAAAAAGGCGTAAGGTGGTATGATATTTATGTCTGCCATGTATGAACAGGCAGACATAATCCTGTGTAAAAAGGTAGGGATCATGATATCTAATAATAAAAGCTGTTTTGCAACTTTCATGTTTTACTAAAATGAACCAATAATTGTAGTATTACATAATTGAAATGCTAGTTATAATACTAAAATGAATCAAGAAAAAGAATTATCTAAGATTTATTATAAGTCAAGAAATTATTTTCTATAAGCAAAGCCTTTTCCGAAAAGAAATGTGCAAATCATTACTAGCTCTAGAATCTTTCCATTTGTCTGGAAATCAAACGTTAAATGTCATTACGAATTAAAACAGTTTTAATTGGTAATGGGAGTTTATATTACTGCAAATTCAATAACTGGTGAATAAATTGAAAACATGAAAAAATAATGATAAAAAAAAATAATTGTTTCGCCTATATACAGATTATCCATAAAATTTAGAAATTAATGCAAGAACAAAAAATGAATAACAGCAAATGTAAAAAAATTAAAAACTATAGAATTCTGAATGATTTTCTTTTCTTGAAAAATCTCCTTTTCACTTTGAAATAAATTTATCTCTACTTTCTTCACCAGATGATCTTTCAGAACAATTTTACATTAATTCATTAGTTAATGGAAGAAATTTAAATAAACCAATAATTGGTTGTAAAAGATTTAATAAGAAAATATATAAACCATTGAGAAACATTAAAAGTGGTCAGGGACAAGAAAAATAATTGATCAAGGAAAATGAAAAACTGCACTCTTAAAAAACAATACCTATAATTTTATGGGTAAAAATAAAATCGAAGTAGCCTAATGTAATTTTTACAGATGGTGTTGGGCAAGGCCAAAAGCGAAATAATTCCAAACCAGTATCCATGCGAGGGGTTGCTGTATCTAGTTTCGTAAATGCTTTGTTTGATACAAAATTCCTTTTTGCTTGTTTGTTTGTATTATTTGTCTATTACATATACCACAGATCTTATACAAAGTAACTTGTATACGATGGTGCAACTACAAGCTAGGTAATACTAAATGTATAGAGAGCATAAAGAGATTTATTAATATAACGTATTTAAAAAATGTTTTATTAAAATGCAGTACCAATCCATATACAAGGCATGTCTTGCATTACTGTGTCAAGGCACATCCATGTTGGTTAGAAGCCTACAGTTTGAAAATTTTCGTTAATACAGCATGTGCTTATAATGAAAACGAAACTGAATTTGATTTTTCAGATCTCTAGGGCTGCTGCCACCGCCACTGTCACTGCCAGAGCCACATTTGCCCGTCTGGTCCATCTAAACTGCCATAACAAATGGAAAATTAGCACTAAAATTGATATTTTTATATATGACACATTTTATATTTTCAGTTAATTTTCAGAAATTTAAATTTAAAATACAACTTTTAGAATGCAAATATATTTTTGCCAAAATGGAATATTTTCAATGTATCTAACATCTGTGGCAAATTTCATTTTTAAAATAATTACGAAAAAATTTAATTAAATAGTTAATTTGAGTTAATTTTCTTTTAATTCTCCAATTGTTTTTATTCTTTTTTTATTTAAACAAGATAATGGATCTTTTTTTAAGCATTTAAGTGATTCATCTCTTTTTATTGGAGAAAAGTTAGACATTAGTTAAAAAGTAGATTTTGATCGTATCTTTCATGTCATAAACTTTTACAATTATTTCATAATTTTTTTCTAAAGTTTTACTTTTGAAGTCATGCAGTTATTTTTATAGGATTTTTTTATTTATATATCAGAAAACAGTTTTCATCCACAAAACAATGCAGAAATCCCAGGATGACCATGAAATTGACTGCTGAAATATAGAATTGTAACCAACAAGGTAATATTTCATTTTCTGTGGGAATTTTGTAACCTATGCAATATTATATATATAAAAGTAAGAATTTTTGAAAGGAGGAAAATCGAGTTCTTACATTCAGAAAAGAACATAACTTTTATTTATCCCAAATGCAATAAACTCAATTTAAAGGGATATATTTAACTATTAATAGAAAAAAAAATCAAACCCTTGTTCAAAATAAAATATCAATAAATATAACAACCTGTTAAATAATTTTGAAATTAACAAATTCAATTTATAATATTCAATTCAATTTCTTTTCAAAATAATTGGTTTTAGCATTTATAATCAATAATTATTTTTTTGATTCATTATAGTTATTTAAATATTATGTTACAATTCTTTAATGCCCAGTTTGTTGTCCATGATTTCATATTTCTACGAGATCTGTGTTTAAAATTTGAACTCCCAAATTGAAAAGTTATAGACATGCAATCACAGCTGAGTTTCTTCCACTACTATTCATTTATTCACTAAATGCTAATTTATTCTAATACTAAGTCCAGTTAAAAATTGTAATGTGTTCTATAATAAAATTTAAATTTTCAAATATACTAAATTTAAAAAAATCTACAGGCATTTATTAACTTAATTTTGCATGAACAGGGTGTCAGTGCACACTTTATTTCTATGGACTATAACTTCAGGTCAGGTCAAATCACTTGTGCTGTTGAAGAATGTGTTGGTATCTCTAGAAAGTAAAGATACCACTTCAACGGATTGGCCAGTGTATTCTTCCAATTTAAATGTTGTAACACATCACTCAATAAGTCTGGTCCAGCTAAGGAAAGCAAATTTTTTTTTCAAGAGTAATTCATTCATTCCAACTCTCCTCTAACTTTTCATTACCTTTTTGTGGAGCGAATTGTCTTTGCCGAAACCGAGGCCTATTTTGAGAGCTATCATCTCTACATTTGAGCCAAATTTCTTGCACTGGAGTATCTTTCTTATGTCTACAAAATGCCAATAGTTGCTGGGAGCTAAATCTGGAGGGTACAGTGGGTGGGGAAGCAATTTAGCATAATTCATATATTTTAACCATAGTTTTCATCGACTTGTGACATGGGGCATTGTCTTGGAAAACAGTACTTTTTTTTTCTTAATTTCTACAATGAATCGATCCATTAATGCCATGTAATATTCGGTATTGATAGTTTTATCTTTCTCAAGATAGTCGATGAACAAATACCATGTGTCCCAAATGAGAGATTTTGGTAGCTTTGGACGACTTTCACCAACTGCTGTCCACTCAGCTGACTATTATTTTGATTCAGGTGTGTAGTAGTTATCCATGTTTCATCCATTGTCCCATACAGACATAAGAATTCTTTTATCTCACTTGAACAGCTCCAAACAGCGCTCTGAATCATTGGCGCGTTTTATTTTCGATCCTGTGTGAGCAAACTCATGCACCCAGCTTCGAAAGCAACTTGCACATGTTCAAATTTTGTGTATAAAATTGTATTCTGGTTTTGAAAATTACAAACTGGGAGTTCACTAAAGCAACTGTAACCTGTAAATTAATTATCAGAATGCCATGAAATTTTGATATGCTTCATTTGAAGGATGCTACTACCCAGAAATCATATGCGTCTTTCAGCAGTGTTGCCATACACTACTGTGTCCAAAAAGTAAGACCAATTTAAAATTCCTGAGGCTTACAGGAGACTTATTGGAGTGATATGTTATAACTTGTGGAATGCTTTGGGAAGATGTGTATCCATTGAAAATGTTGATTGTAGAATGGGGGCACTTGACTCCCAACAATGGTTAGATAATCTAATGTTAAATATGGTGTCAAACAACCACTACAGTTAAAGAGGTTATACCTCTTAATGAGGGACATTCATTTGTTGTTCTACTTCTTGGGAAGAAGACATTTGTACCAACACAACTCTTTCAGTAAAGCCTTTTTTGGGGGGATAAATGACAAAGCTTTTTTTTTTTTTTTTTTAAATAGTGTAATTGCAGTTTTTGCCAAATTCATGAATGTTGATAGTTTTTAGTTTGCTTATTTGGTTGATCCTATAAGTGTTTCCTAATTTAATGTCCAAGGAAAACATAAGGCGAGAGGCAAATCAGTTTTACATTACATTCATTCTCCTGTCACATTACATTTTGCTGTGTGACAAAATATAGAAAATATATACCTAAGCAACGTTCGGATAAATAGCTGATCCACTATAAAATGTCCGCACGCAAATATTATACAAACACAGTTAAGGCTCTCTTTAATGTGCCTTTTCTTTAAGGTGTATATTGCATTTATGCTTTTTATGAAATTTTAGCCTGTCATGCTCTTTCAGATTTTTACATTTAAAGAAATTGTAAAAGGTGAATAGGAAAATCTTTTCTCATTTACAAAGTTTCTAATTCATTTCATTTTCTTTTCTCCTTTCGAAGTGTAAAACTTTTCTAGAACTATATATTTATACCAGGGATGTACAGACCATGATCTGCATGTATCAGACCATTGCTTTTTGCCACCATTTGCTGAATGTTGATTGTTGGTTAAAGTCTGATCTTTCCATTGCATCAGGCCGTTTGATGAAGATCTTATTGGTCTGCTTCGCTGTACTTCAATTTCAAAAACAAGGTGTTATTTCTGGAACGAAATTGCCATTATGAAACAACACGTCGAAAATCGTGGGAAATGTCATTGGCAATACATAACTCTCTTCCAAACTGCAGATTGGTGTTGTCCGGTTGAATTACACTTATCAGTGTTCAAAGCAAATTGAATTGTTGGAAACGTTTCTGCCATTTGGTTTATCAGCACCCAATAAAATTACCAAATAATGTTTGAGGTCTCTGTTTTTTTTTTCCTTCAATAGGATTTGCTTGTACATGATATGCAGTGTTCAGGGTTTTTTATATTCAAAAGGTAGCACATTTGTTTTTTTTTGTACAGAACAAACAGAGATATCATTAATGACTTTTATTGGTAGTCTACATCTCATAAGAAAGACTTCTTCAATTTATTATGACAGATTCTTTAGCAGTAGCTTTGGATAAAAGCAGGTAATTCTACTCACTTGAGTAGACTTCTATGATGAGGATCCATTTTTCGTTTCAGGGCAAAGGTTTTCAAATAGATCTATAGCAATAGGGTTAATAGTTGCTAGTAGATCGGTATTTACCCGTACGGTTTCTTATTTCTATTTTGTTTCTGATTTGCCCTAAAGTTTGGAACTACATTTTGTACAATTTTTAATCTATTCGCTAATAAATATTCGAATACCAATTAAAAATTACTTTGCTAATTAGTTACATGGTCCGCAAATTCCAAAGGTACTCTGCTGCTGGGCATCATGCTTCCCTTTTTACGGAAATTTTCTCTTTCTTGCTGCTTTGGTAAAATTAGTTGAGCTTCTTTTGATTCGGTATCAGGTAACATGTTGGTTCATTGGGTAATCTATTTTATTACAGTTAGCAAAAGTTTCGTATATTTTTGTGCTTTCAAAAGAATCTGTGATCTTTTTAAGATTTTCTTTCTCAGCTGTTTATTTGAATGATATTTGGAATATTTGATGGCATATCCTATATGTATAACACAAACTTTACAATCTTCATTTTGTGTTCACAAAAGGATCATAAAACTTGACCTGAAGATTATCTATTTTTAAATTGAAAGTTTGAAGCTGTAAACTTATTTTGCTAATAGTCCAGTAGCATGTTTAAACTCTTCAACCATTCTAAAGTTTATGATCTGATATACAGTGATTTCTTGCTCCATGATGTATGAGCAAAATTTCTTTAAGGTCTATATGCTTTTAGTATTGTTGTAAATTAATTTTTTCGCATCTAATGTAACTGACTAGTATATTCGATAGACGTTCTTTTGATGCAGTGCCTTATAAAAGTACGGCACTCAATTCATAATTTACTTTAGTTCGTATGATATAAGGTTTCATTGGGTTATTCTGGTGGCCAATAGATGGACTATTAAAAGTTTGTGTTTGGAATTTGTTCTCGGCCCCATTTCCAACATGTATTTTCTTTGTGAGATTGCTTAGTGGTCTATCCACTTTAGATAATTTTGGTTTGAACATCGTATACCAGAAGCATACTTGTAAAATTATCGAACTTGTTTAAACAGTCTTTGGAGAAGCATTTTCTGTATGGAAGCTATTTTCTCTGGAGTACTTCAAATCCAGATTCCGTTGTATAGTGTCCAGGTATTTGAGACAGTTAAAGATGTTCTTTATAAGTCTTAGACTATGATACTAAAGAAATAATAAAAGATAACATATATTTCAACGAATTTCGGAAATTTTCTATTTATCTTTGAAAAGTTGCTTGGATATTTTGCAAACCATATGACATTCGATGATACTTGCAAGTCCAAAAAGAGCAAATGAAGGCTGTCTTCACGATTACCTGAAATATCTTCAATTTGGTAGTAGCATGATTATACGTCAGTTATAGACATGTTTTGCATCATGCAACAAATCGTCCATTCTTGGGAAGAGACAGTTATCAGTAACTGGAATCGCATTCAATTTCCAATAATCCATGCACAAATGTGTAGTTTCAATAAGTTTCGGACCTAAAACACTAGGTGAAGCATATGGCGATTCGCATTTTTAATATCATTAACGAGAAGTTTATCCAATTCTTTTTAACTGATGTTATATGATATGAGGCAATGAAAAGGAAGGTTGTTTCCGGTATTACTGTTTTGCTGAATCTTGGGAGTTCTTTCTTCCCCTGGTTGAAATATATATTTCAAACTTTCCAGTAATTTAAACTTTCTAGTAATTTTATTAAATTATGTAGTCTGTTCTGTGGAAAGATGTTTACCTTCATCTTCTCATATTGATCTTATATCAACATCCTCTTTAAGTAACTCTAAAGTTTTCGGATGTATATTCAATGAATTCAAAACTTATCTCAAAAATTATTGGTGAAATACTAGTTATTGTTTGCAATATATAAGGTAATTCTAGCTTTTGCCAGTTGTTCCTTAAAGAGTTTTTTTTTTTTTTTTTTTTTTTTTGCTGTTTGAAAAGCAAATAATTTATTTTGGATTAAATGTCCATCAACTTCGATATTTACTTGAGAATTTTTTACTTGTGTTCCTTTTTCTGTGCTACAAGTTAGCATGACATTAAGAATTGTGTTTTCAAATTTTATTCCCTTTCGTTTAGATGAAAATCTTTTGTTTCCTCTGCAATGGTGTATGACTTACTCCAATACCAGAACATGTCGCACCATTCATTACATTAATTCGTATTCTTAAAAAAAATTTCGAAATTAGCACGTGCAACATGTACGAAGTTGTACTATTTGAAAGTCCTTTGAATCTACTTTCTCAGGTGGAGAGCAAGATGGACTTTCTTTGCTTGTTTACTCCTAATTTTCCACATCCATAACAATTTACTTGGCGATAATCCTGGTATTGAATTTTGTGTTTGGGATGTACTCAATTTACAATCGCCAGCTACTATCCTGCACCTTAGATGGACTTTTTTTAAAGAATTGAAAACAAATATCTGTGGATTTCTCCAGCTGTTTTTGTCTTCAATGGCAGGATAAATTATGGATGCCTGCATTGAAAATAAAATGGATGCCGATATAAAAGTACATTTATATGATACCAATTTATACCGATTGCTCTGGCAAATTTATTCTTGAACGAAGCGTTTCACCCAGCGTAAGATGCTCCTGACGAGTTGTCGCTATTCAGAAGTGGTTGTCCTGACTTACACAGTATTAAGGGCGCTGTTCATAGAAACATACCAACCTCCGCCAGCAAGGTGACTTAGTCACTTTCAGGGGTTGTTTGGGGTGCGGGCGATGTTAATCTCTTTACAAGGGTTTTGCCACAAAACTCGCCGGGGTTAATGTCGTGCCCCGACGGTACTGCAATGAGGAAGGATGACCCGGATCCAATCATTTGGTGGCTGAATGCGGTGCCCGAAACGTGTTTGAGAATAGAGTTTAAAAGGAGTAATTGGTTTGTTACTGACAATTGTATTGAGTGGGGTGTTTTTCCCATCAACTTGTCACTCCAAGTAAGCAGATTCATCACGAACTTCATGAATGCTCACAAAAAGATTTCCTTTTTCACTATTCAAAATCGACATTTGTTTTTCTTTTTTCAAGAAATTTAATATATATTATAATGCACTCTCTTTTGTGTTAAGATACTTTACTTTTTCTATAAATTTTTTGAGAATATGTACAGGTGCTGCACATGCATATTCATATTCTTGTGCAATTTTATAAGCTCATTCAAAATTTGCATTAATAAGAAATTAATTTTCCTTTTTCACCTTTTCCGGTTTGTAAATTTTTCACCTTTTCCGGTTTGTAAATTTTTCACCTTTTCCGGTTTGTAAATTTTTCACCTTTTCCGGTTTGTAATTTTTCGCTTGCGGACATTTATAATGAAACCAACTGTTTATCTAGCGTTGCTCGGGTATGCGTTTTTATATTTTGTCAGATCAGAGAATGTGTGGGACAGGAGAATTAATGCAGTGCAAAACAGATTTGCACTCTCTCGTCTTACGTTTCCTTGAGTGGCATTGTTCGGAAGCACTTATGGAATCAATCAAATTAGCGAAATGAAACTTATCACATTCACTGAATCGGACAAAATTGCAATTCCACTGTTTAAACAAAAAAAAACTTACCTCATTTGATCCTCATAATTACAAAAGAAAAAAAGGCTTTATTGAAGAGTTTTGGTACAAATGTTTATCTTGCCAAGAACAACAACAAATATATGTCCCTCAGTAGAGGTATGACCTTTCTTAAAGTGGTTGTCGACAACATCTCAACATTCGATTATCCAACTATTGTCCATTCTACAGTCAATATCTGTTTCAGTTGAGTGTACTCCATGGGATCCACCAAGGGCAAGGGCAAGGGCGGGTTACGTTAGGGATTACCTGGGGATAATATCCTTACATCCATATAAAAATTTTATGAGAGAAAATCAGAATTAAGTGTTTTTACAAAAAAATTTAAAAATAGAAAGAATTGAGAAAGAGTCACAGGCTCTTTGAGAAACTAAATAAAATCAAAATTAATAGAAAAATAAAATAGAAATTAATAGAAATACCAATTGCACGTTGCCTGATCTATCGAAGAGTGAGACGTCTGAAGTGGGCGGAGCTTGCGTATCGGCAAGCATTTAGCTGCGGTAAGTTTACGTCCAGGCCGCTTGGATCTAAACAAACATTGTTGTTTACGGTTTGAAGGGGTTAAAAGGATAGATGGTTGTATTATTGAGTGGTTATTGATGGATTGAATTGAGTTGGATATTTTAAATGACAGAATTAAGAGTAAAAATAAATAAATAAAAGATTAAAGAGATAACAGAAGAAGGTGGAAATTGACTTAGTTAAATAGGAAGAAGCACAGTACTCCAGGATGATGCAATATTTCTCGCCAGGCAGTTTGTTTTCCTGAGGGGCGGGTAGTGCATTCCTGGTGAAGGCAGTTTTTAATTGGAGAATAAGTCCACATTAGGTTGGGTTCTTTGAGAATAGAGTTTGAAGTTGGCTGAAGCTTGCTCATTCCGGTGACTGATGACGTTTGCATATGGGAAATTTTTAATTTTCTTCGAGGTGGATCTTTGTTTTTGGCTTTTTCGGAGGGGTTGGTTGGGTCCATTTTGGTTGTGTCCATTTTGTTGTGGAATTCCTCGGCAAAAATTCAAAATGCATCATGCATTCTTTTGTGGGGTTCAGCACAAACAGTGGAAAAAACAGTTTTCGCTGCTATGGTAGAACCCTAGCATCGTTGGCATTTGGGATGACATTTTTGTAGAATAAAGTGATCCTGATACCGTGTAGGAATGAAAAATTTTCGTTGCAACCAGTGAGTTGGCAATTTTGATGAAGACAGTGGGAGGGGGTTGTTTAGTCCTTCCCTTTCAAGTTGGGCAATGTCCAGTATTTTGAATTTTTCTGTATCAAGGGCAGTGCATAAGTCCTCTAATCACGACTTTTAGAGGGGGTATGTTTCCTTAAACTGTAGCATTTAAGAGTTTTCTCTTGATTAGGGTTAGCTTTAGTGTCTCGTAGTCTTTTTCGATTTCACTGATAACTTAAGGAATTGTCCTTTGGATAAAAGATGAGCTTTCGACCGTTGAAGTCAGGACTTTGCAGGTCTCCGGCCATGATTCGTTAGGGGTGATGAAGAAGGGTGGCATGTGTATCTTCTTTTCCGGCATAGCTACGCTATTTTCTGAGTCCATTTGGTTTAATGGAGAGAATTGGTTTTTGATTTCAGGATCTTTGGTGCTTGGATCCTGGGTTTGATCTCTGCAGGTGAGTCTTTTTGGTGGGATTTGGAAATGGTTCCTCAGTTGGATTGGGCTCATTTTGATTTCCCTCTGAAGTGTCCATTTCAGTGTTTGGGGTAGGTTGTGTTGATGCCACTTCATTTGAGGGGCTTGGAATGATATTTCTTTCGATGAGGAGGGCTTGAAGTTCCTCAGATGAGTTTGGGCAGCGGTATCTTTAAAGACTACCTTTAGGTTTGTCTCGTAGCTGTCAGCGTAGAAGGTGAGAGTTATAATTCCACTATCTAAGAGTTATTTATTGAAGAAGGGAGAATATTGTGGCTAATTCTAGAAGAAGGTCTTCTTAATCCATCTTTCGTATTAATTTATATTTTTAATAACACTGATAAAAAATAATTATTGAAATTTTAATTAATCATAAGGTCGAAGAACAATAACTCTTTTTGTGCAACTGATTTTTATAATTTTGTATAAAAGTGTAAAATTTGTATTTGTAAATTTTCATATAAAATTAGTAATGTATAAAAAGGTAATTTTTTGGTTAAAAATTCCCGCATTAAAATAAAATATTTATTGCCTTGTTCATTATAATTCCACCTTTCAGATGTCAATTTCAGGGTCATTCTTGGTGTTATTCATTTCAAATCCACTGGATACAGATTTTCTGCATCTTTTTCGTAGAAATTTTGAACTTATTATGTCTCGTATTCGTTTTGCACATCAGACATTCGTTAAAAGGATTATTAACTTTAAATTGTTAATAGATCTCGCACATATTCAGATCCTTACACACAACGTTCTTTATATAAAAATTATTTAAAAATTGAGAAAAAAATTGTTGAACTCCAATTAAAAGAGATGGGAGACTTTTAAAAACAATTATGTTTTGTGTAAATGAGTTTTACATTTATTTTGATTGCAAGGAAATGGTGACATAATGTTTTCATTTTTATTTAAAAAGAAAAAAATTCTAATTATCCTTATCATATTTTAACTGATTTTTTTTTTTTCCCTCCAAAAATATTTTCAGGCTTTAATTTAAATGGTTAATTTTTATTATATGAATATTTAATCTAGTTGGAATCATGTTTGAAAGGAAATGTAAACAAATGAATTGAAATTATAATTTTAAAATATTACAGGAAAAGTTTGCTTACGATGTGAAATTGCCACAGATATGATCTGCTAAAATTTTTAATTTTCATTTATAATGCACGAAAAAGAAATGTTTGAACTTTAAATTTATTGAAAAATTTCTATAAAACTAAAAAAGTAACAATTGTTTTAATTTATTGAAATATAATAAATGTATAATGCAGGGAAATAAACTAGTGTGCAAAACTTAGCAGCTTTTCTGATTTTGACATAATTTTTGCAAAAAAATCAAGAGTTCAAGAAAAATTCAAGACATGAAATTCATACTTCAGAGGGTATGATTTTGACATAATTTTTTTGCAAAAACCAAGAGTTCAAGCAAAAATTCAAGACATGAAATTCATACTTCAGAGGCACAATACAGTACGTATAAGATGAGCAAAGTATTGTAGCCGACAAATGAATATGCATACATTTTGGAACTAAACAGAAAAGGATAATGACTTTAGTAATAAACATCGTCTGGCCAAGGAGGAAGAACTACAAACTACAAAGTTCTTCAGTGAGTGATATGATCTTCCTTAACAGTGATGATCGTCTGTTCATGAATACCAAATGATGCAGCAGTTCCTATTTCAAGAAGAGTTGTCATTCTTTAAGCTTCACCTGTTTCAGCTATCTATCTGGTGTTCTCAAGAGGATAGGATTGCTGCTGCCAGGCATCTCCCCAAAGCCTCCCACACATATTCGACTTCCTTCACAGTAATGGTTGCGTGACATCGTCTGTGCATGAATACCAAATGATGCAGCAGTTCCTATTTCAAGAAGAGTTGTCATTCTTGCTTCACCTGTTTCAGCTATCTACAAAGAGGACAGGATTGCTGCTGCCAGGCATCTCCCCAAAGCCTCCCACACATATTCGACTTCCTTCACAGTAATGGTTGCGTGACATCGTCTGTGCATGAATACCAAATGATGCAGCAGTTCCTATTTCAAAAGAGTTGTCATTCTTTAAGAGCTTCATCTGTTTCCGCCATCTGGTGTTCTCGGAAGGATAGGATCCTTGCTGCCAGGCATCTCCCCCAAAGCCTCCCACACATATTCGACTTCCTTCACAGTAATGGTTGCGTGACATCGTCTGTGCATGAATACCAAATGATGCAGCAGTTCCTATTTCAAGAAGAGTTGTCATTCTTTAAGAGCTTCATCTGTTTCCGCCATCTGGTGTTCTCGGAAGGATAGGATCCTTGCTGCCAGGCATCTCCCAAAGCCTCCCACACATATTCGACTTCCTTCACAGTAATGGTTGCGTGACATCGTCTGTGCATGAATACCAAATGATGCAGCAGTTCCTATTTCAAGAAGAGTTGTCATTCTTTAAAAGCTTCATCTGTTTCAGCCATCTGGTGTTCTCAAGAGGATAGGATTCCTGCTGCCAGGCATCTCCCCAAAGCCTCCCACACATATTCGACTTCCTTCACAGTAATGGTTGCGTGACATCGTCTGTGCATGAATACCAAATGATGCAGCAGTTCCTATTTCAAAAAGAGTTGTCATTCTTTAAGAGCTTCATCTGTTTCCGCCATCTGGTGTTCTCGGAAGGATAGGATCCTTGCTGCCAGGCATCTCCCCAAAGCCTCCTACACATATCCGATGGTATTTGAATCAATTAAATAGGAGGATCAATCCTTTCTGCAGATATCATCACTTTTTAGAAGCTTCTCAATAGCGGAGATCCTGTGTTGAAAAATGCATTTGTTGCTTAAGTTTTGCATACTAGTGTATTTTGTGATGTAAAATTACCATTGTAAAGGGGAAAAAATTTATATTGGTTAAAAATTATTGTTTTTAATTTTCATGATAGCATTTCAATTGCCCCTATCGATTTTTTTCTTCCTGCTTTATATCATAAATATCAATTATCAATCAGTTTATATCAGTTATCAATTTTTGGTGTCCTTTTTTGTTCAGTATTCTATAATCAGCTGATAGTATCTTACATGGCCAGGCGGGTACATTAACAACTGGAGCATATTATAATACAAGCAAGCATCATCATCCTAGCAGCATGGGCATATATTTTTGTATATATATACATATTGTATTATTATTATTAATCAATCTGTCATGGCCGAATAAATAATTGTAAATAATTTGTGTAAAAATAAATCATTGTAAATAATTTGTGCAAAAATAAATCATTGTAAATAATTTGTGCAAAAATAAATCATTGTAAATAATTTGTGCAAAAATAAATCATTGTAAATAATTTGTGCAAAAATAAATCATTGTAAATTTGTGTAAAGATTTTGATGTCAGAAAAATTAATGATCTATGCTACTCATTGCAGCACGCTGTATTTAAACTACCAGAGTTGTTCATTATAGGACAAAGATGGCCAAACCTTTTTGGGAAGAGTGCCAAAAAAAATATATGCATGCCACTTTCAAGTTTTTCAACATACTAAAAATCATAAAAGGTAAAATTTTTTTATTTATATGCTAGTTATGGAGTTATTATGCAAATAACATTTTTTCATGGTTTTTTTTTTTTAAGTCTGTACAGTGGAGATTTAAAAAAAATATCAATAAAACAAAAGTACACATTTAGGTTTTATTGTTATTCAGTTTTTATGCATTTAAAAATGTTTATTAACTTGAAGCCTTTAATTTTAAATAATTATTAAACACTCAGTATTTATTTAATGGAGCTTTTGTATTTGTAGTTATTTTTATCAACTCATCTACATAAAGATTTGTTCTTAAAGATGCTAACAAAATTAGATGTTTCAGATGAATATCGGGTAATCTTGAACGATATTTTGATGTTATTTTATTTATAATAGAAAACATTCGTTCACAAACATGTGGATTTTATTATGCTTATAATAGAAAACATTTTGTCACTTATGTTGATTCAAACCTACAACAATATCTGTCAGTCAAAGCGTGTAAATTTGAAAAAGTGCTTATTTGAACAAATTTCTAAAATTCAACATAGCTAGAATTCAACATGAAATGTTTCTAAGGTATATTTGATGAAAATTGAATCCTAGAGATATTCTAATTTCAAAAATAAATATTAAATAAAAACAATGAAAAACTTTGAAAGCAATGAGTAGTTAGCAATCTTTTGGTCACCCATCAACTTCTTAGAGTTGTGGAATACATCATTTCTGGTTTTCATAATGGAGAATACACTGGCGGAGTTTTTCTTGATATCCAAAAGGCCTTTGACAGAGTGTGGATCGAAGGACTCATTTTTAAACTTATTAATCTGAATTTCCCACCGTCGATTATCAAGCTCATCCACTCATACCTTTCTAATAGAACTTTTTTCCGTCAAAATCAATAGAAACTATTCCTCAATCAAAAACATCTATCCGGCACACCTCAAGGAAGCAAAATTTCACCACTGCTCTTTTCCATCTTCATTTCTGATATGCCTACTAGATCCAATATTATTACAGCAATTTATGCCAATGATACTGCCATTCTTTGTCGAAACAAAACCCCTAAATATCTTGCCTGCACTTTAAGCAAACACCTCAATGACCTTTCTAATAGGTATGACAAGTGGAAAATTGCTCTTAACATTAACAAAACCGAAGCAGTCTTCTTCAGCAAGAATCAAAAACGTAAAAACCAGCCATCTACCTCACACTGCTACCTCTCAAGGAATACAGGAAAAAACTTGCAGAAATTTTCTTCGATAATATTGACAACCACCAACATCCGGCCATTCAAGATATCGAGCATTATGAACCGCACTCTCTTTTTAAAAGACCTAGGTAGTTTAGAGCAAGATATTCCTATTTTCTATTTTTATTAAGTGTTGGACTTTTTCAATCCTCACGATTTTCTTTTATCTGTGGGCTTTGCCAATGTTTTCATTCTTTCATGTTTGTCACCACCGGAGATGAGGCTTTTTTGACAGGGTCAGTGTGCTCCAATAATTTTCTTTTGGTAATTTGCATTGTTGATGGCGCTACGATCGCTTAAACGAAGCTAAATTAAATGTCTGTTTTTCTTGCTGATTTACTCATAACGAGGCTTATTTCGATAAGATAATGTCAAAAATAGCAGTAATATTTTTTTGAAAAAAAACTGGACTAATTCTTTTAGCTTTTCACACACAATTTTGTTTTGAAATGTATTGGTAAGCTGACTGTTATATAAATAAAAAAAACTTACCAGAAACCGCTCTAATTATCTAAAAATAATCAAATTAAGTAATATATATTGTGTGAATCTTTCTAAATTAGCATTTTACAACATCTCATCTTCTATATTTTAATATAAGAAATCTTACCACTTTTTATTACCCCAAATTTATATAAAGGTTTCCAAAAAGTCGCTTCTGTCATGCTCTGGTTTCTCTTCAAACTCGTGCTAATCTTTCGCCTTTTACTAAAGATTACCGTGGAGAGGAACAATATAATGAGCCTATAACAATTTTTGGAACCCCGTAATGGGGTTATAATTCAAACAGACAGAACCAAATCTTGAATTTACATTTTCAGTTAACTTGCTAATCTTTCGTAAGCTACCTTCTGTTGAGATTGATACTGACGGATTCTATGAGTATCTGCGGTTATTTTAAAAGAAAAATTGTGATTTTTATAGTAATTTTGGGAATTAAGCTATATGTACATGAATGCTATTTACAAGTAAATTTATTTATAATGCTTATGTAAATAGTATTTTTTTTTAAATCGTAAGTAATATATGGGGATATAAATATTAATTATGAAATAATAAATACGATTATTATATCCAGGGACTGAAATTTCCTTAGCTATGTTGTAGTTTATGTTCTTTACAAAATGACGCTACTAAGTATTGTTGCTTTGTTTATTTAAACAAGAGGGAAATTAAAATGGAGAATTAGATTTGCATATTGTTAAAAAAAGTTGTTTTTTTTTATCGGAAAAAAAATAAGCGTTTTATATGAATTGAACAAGATTTTTAATTAATTTATTTCATCAAATTACTAAGTTTTAGGGATTGAAATTCACACAGGAGAGCATTAATTATGATTTTCCGTTACGATATTCTCTCATTGATTAATTGTAAATTTTATTTAGGTTTATCTAATTGAAATGAAATATTTAAAAATTAAAAATTTCATGACTTTTATCAATTCAACAAAGTCTTAGAACTCAAGGCAGTAACCTCTGGATAAGAAGTGAGGGAGTCTTCTGGTTGTTTGCTGGCATCTTTTTAAAAATAGTTTAAAAGTAAAAACCTTGCTTTCAAATTTCATGATCTTTATTTAACAATAAGCAATTGCAAGGATTATCAAAATTTCGCCATTTTCTTTTAAATTTAAAAAAAAAATGTTTGAAATATTGTGATAATCAATGGAGGTATTTCAAAGGGTAACTGGTCAGAATAATTACAACTCAAATTATGTGAGAAAGAAAATGCGAATTTATTTAAAACATGGAAATAGGTAATATTTTATCTATGCAGTTTTAGAAAGACTTTAAAGAGATTGTTCAGTAGCCATTTTTTCTTTAAATAAATCTATGTACATATTAGTACTGTATTTTTTGTTACAAGTTTTTTCTGTACACTAAATTTTAGTAAGGATATGAAGCTAATAATGTGATGTAATTACTACATTAATATGAATATTAACATGAATATGTTCTGCAAAGTATTCTAATATTTAAACGAGGTGAATATATCCTTCATTTTATCAATATATTATTCATTATCTAATTAATTAAATCTATTTCTTAATTTTTAAATTTCATGAATCTAAAATGCCTTTGGTTATTGATAGGTACTAAAAATTCATTCGTGCTATTTCTTTCAACAAACAAGAAAATGTTAGAATTATTTAATTAATTTTTGCATATAAATTTATTTCATATGGAATAATCTTTTTTTTTTTTTATATCCACAATAGTAAAATTGAATTTGCAAAACAATAAGAAATTGATACCAGTGTTTATTTTTAATAATACAGTCAATACTAACATACAGAAAACAAATTGATTATTCATGATTAAAATTAATAAAAAGGAATATTTATAATAAGTGGAATAAATTATTTTTAAAAACAGAGATAGACCCTAAACCCACCTCTTCTTAGGTACAAATATAATTGAATATTTTACTGAAAGATGTTCAGATTTTAATAAAAGATCAAAAAGTAACATGACCTAAGTTCCATAGTTTAGTAAACAAGTAAAAATTAGAAAAATATTATATTTAAAATTTTACTTTTCATTGCACAAGCCTGTTTTTCTTCAACATATATGTAAACGAATATTTTTAGGCAGTAAAAAAAATTATTGAATCGGTAAATAAAAACCATTTGATTCATCAGTTACATTCAACTTAAATTATAAAACATTAATTCAAATTTATACAATTATATGTTTGATGTGTTTATTGTATATAATCAAATTGTTTATTTGCCTTTTAATATTATATAATCTATCTTTTATTGCATGTAAAGAAATACAAATTTATAAACAAGTATGTGCAGCCTTCACAAATCTGTGAAACCTTGCTTTAATGTAGTCCCAGTTTTTTAATTTTTCTTGACACTGAACACAACATTTCTGATTAACACTTGGGATGAACCTTAACAAAGTTATTATTATTATTATATTTTCTTAATGAGACCCATCTAAGGATTACATGCCTGTAAAAAATTCAAAATGCATCATTAAATTTAAAAATTGTTTTTCATTTGATTTTAGAGCATATAGTATTCATATTCATTTTCTTAATTTTATGATACTTTTCAATACAGTCTGAAACGTGTATCTACTACAATGGATTCTGCAAGCATCTTATTATATAAAGGCTTTATTAAATAGTGTTAATACATTAAATATTGTTAATTAAAAGAATAATTAAATATTTTCTTTTGTACAATATGCAAGATATGGGAAAAATTGAGCAAACCAACAATAGCAAAATTAGCAATATTTTATTTCCTGATAAATATATGCCAGTTTTACAATATTTAAAATGGTAAATTTAAATTGTACATTGTGAAATAATAAAAATTACAAAAAGAAATGATACGTTTAAAAAACAATCAATGAATTTTTTGTTCACAATTAAACCAATACTTTCTGTTATGCAAAAAAAGTACAGGCTACAAAAATAAATATTTTGCTTTATTTCAATTTTTATACTAGAAAAAAAGTAACTCAACATATTTTAGTTTATTTTAACAATTTTTACTTTTATAACAACAATAATTTATGGAACTGAAAATGGAGGCTTTCTTGGAAACAGAGTAAAGTGCATTCGCCATTTTTTTATTTTACAGAAAAAAAAACTCCACAGATTTTTATTTTTATTTCTTTCTTTGTGAAACAGATTTTTAAAAAATCTTAATTAAAATCACTTTTATGTAAAAATAAAATATTGAAAGCATAAAGTTAATTTCTCTTAAAAGCTAGAAACTTGAAATTTCCACGTAAAAATTTCTCGTTTTCAAAAACAAATTATTCGTTCATTTTTTAAAATTTAATAAGTACTTTATAAGAAAAGGAATATAATATGATTTTATGAAGCATTTTAAATAAGAATTAACTAATTAAATATTGTTTCCATTCATCATTAAAGCCTTTTTTATTACTTATGTTTATCTCATTGAATAATAAAAATAATCCTTAGAATGATCCTTAAAATTTCTAAACAATAATATCCTTTTTTTTTTTTTTATATTTGAAAAGGAAAATTTAAATTAATTTTCTAAATATATCAATGAAAATATCAAATATCCATTCTTAATAACATTAAAATATTTTTTAATCTATAGGATTTTAAAAAAATATTTTCTATTTAAAACTTTTATATGTACATGTCATATATCGACAATTATATATATACTATAATTGAAAGTATATTATATATATATATAATTGTAGGGAAATATTGCACTGATAAGCACCTACTAAAATTAAATTTTCAAAACTAAGAATTCTTTGTTAAAAAAATGAATAGTAGCACACGAAATAAAATTTATGTACACAATTAACATTATATTATACACCATTAACATTAAATTACATTATATTATTATATTAAACACACTTAACATTATATTCTTCGATACACATATACATTTGAAACAAACATAAAAAAGAGCTAAAATGCAAGAGAATCCCATATAATGATATATTTTTTCATCACATGCAAAAATATACAACAGTAATATTTAAGTAAATAAGTATTTATTATACAGTATACAACAGTATTTTATATAGTATACATTATACAGTATTTTTCTACAGATAAGAAAATTAATTATATCTCTATTTTTCAATCAATTATTAATATATTAGGCATAACAATACAATTTTTGTGCTCTTAAAAAATGCAGCTATAAAGACATAAAAAAAAAATTTTTTTCAGAAACAGTAACAATAATTTATAAATGTAGTTTTTATATAATATCTTAAAAAATCAATTATGGTTTACTGAACTTAATAAAATATGTTAATTATTAAATACTATTATTTATTTATAACTTAACAATTTTTCTGCTATTATATTTAATGAGAAATAATTATTTCAATACAGATTGACTGAAAACTAATTTATTTGCAAAAAAAAAAACCCAGTTTGTGCTTGTATACAAATTTTTAAGTTCATTAAGAGAATGAATCGTTTCACTTAAATAATGAGGCAGAAATTATCATAAAACTAGCTAAACCACAATTTATTTCAGAATTGAAAAAAGTTAAACAGTTAAAAAAGCGAAACTATGCATTGAGTTTCAGTGCTTAAGCCATTAACGAAATTTAAACATTATAAATTAATAAAATTAACCAAATTTGACTGTAATAGTAACACTATACTTTGGTTAAGAGTGAAAATTGGTATTCGTCGTAACTATATAAAATTAATTCCCATTTTCATTCTTCAACTTTATACAGATTATTGAAATGACTGCATCAACTTACAGTAAAATAAAATTGAATAATTATAATATATATAAATGCAATTTAAAAAAAAATTGTAAAATGAGGCGGTCAACTTTATCTATACAGCAGAAATCAATCGTTCTATGGAAAATCGGGTTCAGTTTGAGAGCCGCCTAGACATCGGACCACCTCAGTTAAACGCTGTAGTCGAAGATGTATTTATACGTTTATTTTTTGCGCATTATTAAAAAAGTGGTAAAAGAAAATAATTTCGATTTAAGAAGTAAATAGTTATACAATTCTATTACTTCCTTCTAACACAACTTTCTTTAATAATAGTTTAAAATATAAAACAAATATATATTAAAAAAAAGCAATACATTCAATTTTATAATGCTAAGTACACAACTCGGATCTAATTCAGGAACATTTGACGAAAAACAAAATAAACATTATAATTTGTGTAACAATTAATCGCTGTTTGTATATACTTTAATAAAAAAAAAAAAAAATTATGAAAAGTTTCAAGGTTGAAATTATTAAATTCATTCAATTTCCTGCATTTAGGGGTGCGCAGAAGATCTTTTAAGGATGCGCAAAACCCTTTCTCTATAATGTTTGTCTTAATTATTAAGTGGAATGCACTATCAGTGATTTTCGTTATAATATATATATACATATTGTAATTAATCAATTAATTGAAGTGTAATGACAGGTGATTACAAATTCGTTAAACTGTTAGTGCAGAAATCAATCAATCTATGAAATGAATAGATTGCTTATAAGAGGTATTTTTCGTCTGAGGAATAATTAGAATGTTCTTTGCATGTTTTAAGAAATATTTGATAACGATGTGTTATTCAGACTAGTGAAATAAAACAAAAAAAAAAAAAAAAAAAAAGGATCACATAAACACGCTGTTGCAAAAGAAAAATATCGGGATTATAGATGCTTTTAATATTGGGAGTTACTATCAATTAGAGATTACACATTATTCCCTTTTGTTGCTAGTAGTTGCTTATTAGTTGAAATTTATGCTCATTTTCATTTTTTTCACCCCTCCCCCTTTCGACATATTCCCGCATGCCCGGCTTAAAAATCACTGTGGTGAAAATGAAACACACAAAATAATAGTGTTGTCACTAAATTTTTATAACAAATATTAATTGTATAATTTATAATGAATAAATTAATGCAGCCCTAAGCCTTAAATACAATCTTAAATTTGTTTAATTAATTAAAATTAAATTGGTTTCATTTGACTTGTTAAGTATGATGGTGTCTCTGAATCTTTCTAGGTGGCGCTGCAGTATATTTTTTACTTAAGAAACAACAGATTGTTTAACATTACGTTACATCTATTTTTAAAAGATGTTTTTGTTTCCCATCTTGAAATAATAAAAATACATTACATAGTATGCTTATTCTTTTTAAAAAAAATTTTTAATGACTAAATTTAGTTCATCAAGAAAAGTTCTCTTTCGTATAATGTAGTCGTTAAAACTGTGTTGTCCCTAAAACTCGATAACATAAAGATCGTCTAAAAAAAAGATAATTATTTATTAATATATATCGTAGTAATAATAACAAAAACGTTTCACAACTGGGCACTTCATTCATTTTTTCTTCGTTCATTTTTTAAAATTTAATACGTACTTTATAAGAAAAGGAATATAATATGATTTTATGAAGCATATTAAGTAAGAATTAACTAATTAAATATTGTTTCCATTCATCATTAAAGCCTTTTATTACTTATGTTTATCTCATTGAAAAATAAAAATAATCCTTAGAATGATCCTTAAATTTTCTAAACAATAATATCCTTTTTTTTATATTTGAAAGGAAATTTAAATTAAATTTCTAAATATATCAATGAAAATATCAAATATCCATTCTTAATAATATTAAAATATTTTTAATCTTTAGGATTTTTAAAAATAATTTCTATTTAAGGCTTTTATATGTACATGTCATATATCTGAAATTATATATATAATATAATTGAAGTATATTATATATATATAATTGTAGGAAAATATTGCACTGATCAGCACCTACTAAAATTAAATTTTTCAAAACTAAAGAATTCTCCGTTAAAAAAAGATGAATTGTAGCACACAAAATAAAATTTATGTACATAATTAACAAATATCTACAATTCTTCGATGCACATATACATTTGAAACAAACAAAAAAGAACTAAAAATGCAAGAGAATTCCATATAATGATATATTTTCATTTCTTTAAACACAAAAATATGCAACAGTAATATTTAAGTAAATAAGTATTTATACAGTATACAATAGTATTTTATATATTATACATTATACAGTATTTTTCTACAGATTAGAAATTTAATTATATAATCTCCATTTTCAATCAATTATTAATATATAGGCATATGAATACAATTTTTGTGCTCTTAAAAAATGCAGCTATAAAAGACATAAAAAAAAAAAAATTGTTCACAAACAGTAACGATAATTTATAAATATAGTTTTTTTTATATAATATCTTAAAATAAATTATGGTTTACTGAACTTAATAAAATATGTTAATTATTAGATACTATTATTAATTTATAACTTAACAATTTTTCTGCTATTATATTTAATGAGAAATAATTATTTCAATACAGATTGACTGAAAACTAATTTATTTAAAAAAAAAAAAAAACCCAGTTTGTGCTTGTATACAAATTTTTTTAAGTTCATTAAGAGAATGAATCGTTTCACTTAAATAATGAGGCAGAAATTATCATAAAACTAGCTAAACCACAATTTATTTCAGAATTGTAAAAGTTAAACAGTTAAAAAAAAAAAAGCGAAACTATGCATTGAGTTTCAGTGCTTAAGCCATTAAAGAAATTTAAACATTATAAATTAATAAAATTAACCAAATTTGACTGTAATAGTAACACTATACTTTGGTTAAGAGTGAAAATTGGTATTCGTCGTAACTATATAAAAATTAATTCCCATTTTTCATTCTTCAACTTTATACAGATTAACTGAAATAACTGCATCAACTTACAGTAAAATAAAAATGGAATAATTATAATAATATATATAAATGCGAATTTAAAAAAAAAAATTTTATAAAAAGAGGCGGTCAACTTTATCTATATGAAATCAATCGTTCTATGGAAAATCGGGTTCAGTTTGAGAGCCGTCTAGACATCGGACCACCTCAGTTAGACATCGTTGTCGAAGATATATTTATACGTTTATTTTCGCGCATTATTAAAAAAAGTGGTAACTAAATAATTTCGATTTATGAAGTAAATAGTTATATAATACTATTACTTCGTTCTAACACAAGTTTCTTTAATAATAGTTTAAAATATAAAACAAATATATATTAAAAAAAACAATACATTCAATTTTTATAATGCTAAGTACACAACTCGGATCTAATTCAAGAACATTTGACGAAAAACAAAAAAAAAAATAAACATTATAATTTCTGCAACAATTATTCGTTGTTTGTATATACTTTAATAAAAAATAAAAAAGTTATTATGAAAACTTTTCAAAGGTTGAAATTAATTAAATTCATTCAATTTCCTACATTTATTTTAAAATTTTTTACTTAGATTTCAAATAGTTAACTTTTAATTTTTTGTTTAAAAATAAATAAATATTTATTAGACTCTCCCCCTTTTCTCTATAATGTTTGTCTTAATTATTTTTAATTAGTTAATTATTAAGTGGAATGAACTATCAGTAATTGTAGTTATAATATATATAAATATATATTGTAATTAATCAATTAATTGCAGTGTAATGACAGGTGATTACAAATTCGTTAAACTGTTAGTACGAAATCAATCAATCTATGAAATGAATAGATTGCTTATAAGAATTATTTTTCGTCTGAGGAACAATTAGAATGTTCTTTTGCATGTTTTAAGAAATATTTGATAATGGTGTGTTATTCCAGACTAGTGAAATAAAACAAAAAACAGGATCACAGAAACACGTTGTTGCAAAGAAAAATATGAGGATTTGAGATGTTTTTAATATTGGGAGTTACTATCAATTAGAGACTACACATTATTCCCTTTTTGTTGCTAGTAGTTGCTTATTAGTTGAAATTTATGCTCATTTTCATTTTTTTTCACCCCTCCCCCTTTCGACATATTCCGCATGCCCGGCTTAAAAATCACTGTGGTGAAAAAATGAAACACACAAAATAATAGTGTTGTCACTAAATTTTATAACAAATATTAATTGTATAATTTATAATGAATAAATTAATGCAGCCCTAAGCCTTAAATACAATCTTAAATTTGTTTAATTAATTAAAATTAAATTGGTTTCATTTGACTTGTTAAGTATGATGGTGTCTCTGAATCTTTCTAGGTGGCGCTGCAGTATATTTTTACTTAAGAAACAATAGATTTTTTCAGCACTACGTTACATCTATTTTAAAAGATGTCTTTGTTTATACATTACATAGTATGCTTTTTCTTTAAAAAAAATTTTTTAATGACTAAATTTAGTTTATCTAGAAAAGTTCTCTTCCGTATAATGTAGTCGTTCAAACTGTGATGTTCGAATACTCGATAACGTAGATCGTCTAAAAAAGATAATAATTATTTACTAATATATATCGTCGTAATAATATCAAAAAAATGTTTCACCACTGGACACTACTTCAAAAAGTAAATTGGTGCAAAATAAAAAAAATGTGATTAATCTACATCATATAAAATATATTAATTTATAATAAATTCGGTGCAAAAAGACATTTACAATTGCATTTACATTTGCAAATGGTCAGAAATTTGAATCGTCATATCTTTTCACATTTTTTAAAAACATATTTTTACTGTCACAATGAATTTTATTTACTAAATTATCGTGCTATCACTTTAAAAAAATAATAATAATAATAATAATAAACATATAAAACAGGTGGGCCGAAAAGTTCATAGGCTGACTCATAGATGGCGCTACTAGTATTGTTAATACTAGTCCATATGATTTTTAGTTAGCTCTAACCTTCAAAAGACACGTGTATACATTTGACAGCTGTTGAACTATTAGTATGTGGGTTATAGCATTGTTAGTGAAGCAACTTTTGTTAGTTTGAAAAAATGGATAAAAAGGAATTTCGTGTGTTAATAAAGCATTGCTTTTTGACGAAATAAAATACTATTGAAGCCAAGGCTTGGCTTGATAAACATTATTCGGACTTTGCACCAGGAAAATCAACCGTAGAGAAGTGGTTTGCTAAATTTAAACGATGCGAAATGAGCACCGAGGACGATGCACGCAGTGAACGCCCCAAAGAGGCTGTTACCGACGAAAACATCAAAAAGTTCACCAAATAATTTCTGATAACCGTAAAGTGAAGTTGATTGAGATAGCTGAGACCCTAAAGATATCAAAGGAACGTGTTGGACATATCGTGAATGAATATTTATATATGCGAAAGCTCTGTTCATAGTGGGTGCCGCGCGAGCTCACAATCGATCCAAAACAACAACGAATTGATGATTTTAAGCAGTGTTTGGAGCTGTTCAATCGTAATAAACCCGAATTTTGCGTCGATATGTGACAATGGAGGAAACAGGGCTCCATCATTTCACACCGGAGTCCAATCGACAGTCAGCTAAGTGGACTGCACGTGATGAACACTAAGAATGCTATAACTTCACTCTAAAAAAGGCAATAACTCACATAGTAATAGTGCAACAGCTGTAAAACTTATACACGTGTCTGTTGAAGGTTAGGGCTAACTAAAAATCATATGGATTTAATACTATTAGTGCCATCTATATGTATACCTATGAAGTTTTCAGCCCACCTTTATATATAATTCTCTATAATATAAAATTACTATATTTATTCCATACGCCATTCAAATTTTTGATTTGAAAAATATTAATATGAAATAAATGTCTGATTCGAATATTAAATTATAAACAATGAATTATAATATATAATAATTGTTTCGCAATCATAATCTAAAGATTCACCAGTAAATGATCTTTCATAAGTTATCTGTCATTTTAATTTAAAATGAAATTAATTTGTGAAATTTAAGGAATTAATTTGAGTATTAGGCTATCACTCACAGCATTAAAAACTAATTTTAACAACTTTGTCTGCTTTTTATTTATAATTGTTGAAATTTCAAATTTTATTCAAATATGCATTAAAAATACTTTTCTATAATATACAGGTTTAATTCATCAAAAAAAAAAATCAGGTTCCACCGAGATTTGAACTCGGATCGCTGGATTCAGAGTCCAGAGTGCTAACCATTACACCATGGAACCAAATTTTCCCATGCCGGGAATCGAACCCGGGCCGCCTGGGTGAAAGCCAGGAATCCTAACCACTAGACCACATGGGAACCGTTATCATTTTAGGAAATACAATATAAGAAACTATTCAAAATTATTTATTAAAATCTAATTAATTTTATGTTAATGTTTCAAGAAATCAATTTATTTGCTCATATATATAATATCATCGAATACAACGTTAAACATCAAATATAATGTAAATGAAATATCATTATTCTTATTATCAGAAGTATATTTAAATTAAGAGGTATATGTAAAACTATTATTTCTTGGATTTATATTTTAAAATAAATGAATTTCAAATAGTGTAAAGGTTATTTAAAGAAATTTCAATTTGATCTTAAAATCTATGATATGAAAAAAATTTCATTTAGCTTTAATCAAAATGTATAGTTCCGTCATCTAGTGAGATAAAACAGAACTAAACGCTGAATTATTTTTCTTATTATAAATTATATAATTTTATCTATTAATTTTAAAACTAAAGCCCTTTTTCCTTCAGTTTCTTTTTGAAAATTTTTCTTAAACATTATTGTTTTATCATCTTGCTTTATTATCAAGATCTTTCCAAAATGTATTTTTTTTTTTAATATTTTCTAATTTTCAATAGTAAACATGCATAAGACATATTTAAATGTAAAATTAAAATTAAATCTTGTTAATAATAATTCTATATGAATAATAATTCAAAAATTTAAACGCATATTTTTTTCCTGCGAGGAAAAAAAAAAAACCCAAACCTGGAGATGCGGGGGATCGAACCCGGGCCTTTCACATGCAAAGCGAACGCTCTACCACTGAGCTACATCCCCGTTGAACAGAGTTGTTACAAAATTGTTCTTAAACATAAATGCAAAAATATAAAAAAAAAAATTTTTTTTTGTAATTATTTTTATTTTTATCTGTATGTTTAAATTTCTATTTAATAATTTATTTTTATTTTTCTACTAGTAAAATGTAAGGGGAAATATATAAAAACAGGATTCTTGTCAAAAGTGTTTCATTAATCAATTTCAAAAGTTATTTTAGTACCTCTTTTATATAAAATTCATGTTTTACTAATTCATTCTTAAAAATTTTCTTTCTTCATTAAAGTGAAAAATAATTCATTTTTCTGTTAAATGATGTGTATGATGTGGATAAAACAACGGATATGTCATTTATGTAAGGGGAATAATTTCCATCTTAAATCAGTTTCATTAACTTTATCGTAAAAGACAGAAAATAATTTAGCATCTTTAATCTATAGGATTTAAAATTGAAAATACGTTATTGAAAAACTATATTTCTGATTTATACCTTTGATTTTCTATACTAAGCCAAAACGAAAATTACAAAATAATTAATATTATTATTGAAATACATAAGCATTCATTTTTTCATACATAAGCATTCATCGAAATTGAAATGCATAAGCATTTCAATGATGCCCTATTTCAATTGCTAATTTTTTTTTTTTTTTTTTTTTGCATACTTAATTGACTGTATTTGTTGCATACTGAATTGAATATTTATTATCTTTTCAAAAGTTCTCAAACAGTGGGACGTTACTACAGGTAGTAAGGAAGGTTAATTTGAAAATGATGTATTTCCTACAAATAAAAATATAAATTAAATTAAATAAACGTTAATAAAAATTAAATATTTAAATTAATTAAATAAAATTCAAAAGAATGTAACTCTTAATAATTACAGTCTTGATGCTCAAAATTGCTAAAATAAGAAATAAATTTCAAAATATAAAATAATATTGACTCATAAAGAATTTTTGATATTCAGTCTGGAGGTATAAGAAGTTTTGATTTGTTTCGCACTAACTCCTTCATATAGTCGACCAATTGGCTAGCGCTCTGGCATTTGGTGCCACAGGCTTTTCAGGTTCGAATCCTGGCGGTGGCATGGATGTTTGTTAGTGGCTGGGAATCCAAGCTGAACTGTAGGTCAAGGACTAATTAGTCTAAAATATACAAAAAATAATCGTAGAGCGACAAACCAAACCATTCATATTTTTTTTAACTACTACCCACTCCAATTTTTGATTCGGTGGTAGAGTGGGCAGCAAACTGTCAGGAGGTTTCAGGTTCGAATCCACTGGTGGCATCCGTCGCATACAATGGCAATGGCAATTATCAAGATTCAATGGCAATTATCGTGAGTAAACGTTTCGTATCGACACTCACTTTATCCGGTGATAGTTTTCTGGGATTTATTAATACAATACACACATTCGAAGCCTTTACCCCTAAAAGACCTTCCGGAAGGCAATGTCCTGCCTCCATTACTTGTGTTATAAGTGGGAAACAAGGGGGAAAAAAAGTTGTAAACAATGACATTACAAATCAAACTCAAATATTTCTTAATAAACTTGAGAAAATGTTTTAACTATACATTAGTCGAAAGCACGGTTCTTAAATATGATGACCATAACATAGAAAAGTGTGATTATTTTTCCATTGCAACTTTGAATATTTCTAGTAAGTAATTGTTGCTTATCAACAAAATTGATTAAATGCAGCTATAAATAATAATAATTAGCATGAGTCAGAAGAGAATTTTAAAAATAATTCTTTTAATCGTATATTGATGATATAAAATTAACCATATAAACCAGGGGTGGCCAACCCCGGCCCTTTTTTTCCAGCCCGTGAGATTTATCACACTTGTACAAAATATATTTAATTTATAATGGCCAAAGTAGTGAAAACCAATGTATTAAAAAAAATACGTTATGTGTGCATCCCTATATTCAAACCTTAAATGTCGAAATGATGATAAAAAATTAACTTTGATTTTAAAACAATATTCTTGCGAATATAGGACAGACATTGCCTGTTTTATTTAGGAGTTTACAGTTATGAGTTCGCAGAATAATTAAATTATATTCTGCGAACTCATGATGAGCGCGCCTCTTGGAACATCTAACTAACAGGTTCTATGTTTCCCTTTAAGTGATCTCAGTGACCATCTCTAGATACGCACAGTTGATTATTGAAAACTGAGCAGACCAGACTCTTAGTCGCTTTTGTTTCAACTTACAGCTGAGAAACTTTTTTTTTTTTTTTTTCTAAAATGAAATTGATCAAACATAATCACGGTCAAACATAACGGACCTAACCTGCAACACCCATAACGATGCTCAAATGCCCAAATTAAGATGGATTTGCGAAAGCTAAGTGAAAGAATGGATATCGCTCTAGTAAAATAAATATTTTTCAATGATTTCATTTTTTTATTTCGTTCATATTTATATATTTTTAGTTAGTGTTATATAATTCTTTACAATGTGCGTTTAGTATCATTATTATTATATTATCTATATTTACATGTAAGAATAATAGTAAAACAAAAAATAATAACTCGTTACGTTTCCATTTTTCACTCCGAAAAAATGTCTATTGTGGGTCTAAATCTAATATGAGGATATATAATTTTATATGCGGCCCGCGGAGTTAGGATGTATTTCCAAAGTGGCCCGCAAGGTCATTTGGGTTCGCCACGCCTGGTATAAACCATGAAACCAAAGGCCTCGGATCCATTTATACCAGGAACAGCTTAACCCAGGGGGTCACCAAACTACGGCCAACCAGTAATGAATCCGTCGCGCGACAGCGAATTACTTATTGTTGCTTTAATAAGTTGGATAAAAAAAACACAGAATGATAATAACTCGGTTTTATTGACTTGCTAGGTAAAGCTTAATGACAAACATAATGCGCGGAAAATTTAACTTAAGCATAACAACTAACGAGTAATTGAAATGAATCCCACTAATATTACAAACTAGCGAACATCCCGCGGTTTCCCTCAGCAGTTATGTTGGGGTAAAGAGTATCGCATATGCATGTATATCGATGTTTGGAATGTATATATCCTGAATCGAACATATGATTTTTATCCTGGAATCCCTCAGAAACAGAAAAGCTAAATTAACGCGAATGAAACTGTGGGGTATCCACTTGCAAAAAAAAAAAAAAAAAAAAAAAAAAAAAAAAAATACTAATGAGATTTGTGTAATTGTGATTTTCACTGACAATAGTTTGTAGTTAGCAAGCGTATGCTCGCCAAGAGCGCGGACTCGACGACTGGTCTAGAAATTATAGATAATGGCAGAAAAATTAAAACGGTTTTGGCCCTTGGTATTTACTGGAGTAAACAGTATGGCCCCTAAGGCTGGAAAGTTTGGAGACCCCTGGTTTAACCGATGAGTGGTGAAGGAAGGCCTGGTTTCGAAGAAGATTTTATGAGGTAATTGCATCACACTCATCTGTCAAATGGGAGAAAAACTGGAAAATTACGCTATTTAGCCTGACTGTCGATATGAGGTTCTTACATGAGCTGTCTAAAATCGTTATCGAATTAGAAAAAAGAAAGAAAAAAAAAAAGAAGAAAAAATTTAATCGTCTGGGCCAACGTACAGGCTATCCATAAAATTTAGAATTTAATGTAAGAATAAAACGCATAACAGCAATTTTTAAAAAGCGTAGAAAGAAGAAGTATCAATAAATCATATTCGGGCAATAAAATATGTTCATCAGTTATCGTTCGAAATTGAAACAAGTAATATAAAAGCACATTTTTAAAGTCAATTCTTTCTTTTTTTTTCTCTATATTGCAGAAAGTCCTTTATAAATAATTTTCATTCCTTTTTTTTTAAGTTTATCTGGGGCCATCTATTGGTACACATATGAAACTTAAATCTAAAAAAAACTAAGATTAATTATTTAAATTTAATGAATTAATTAATATTTGAAAAAGTGTATTAACATTCAGTGTCCTCCACTACAAGTTCAGAAAAATGTATTTGAACTTGAATGGAGGAATAAAAATTATTTTATGAACGATTGAAAATTTGAACAAGATATATATAGAGGGAGTGTGAGCTAATAAAAGGAATTGAAAAAGAAAACAGATAGGCATTCTATAGCTCTTTTACTCTTTATTCAAACAATTTTATAAAAAAAAAAAAAACTTGTAAAAGAAATTTAAAAGAAATTAAAAAAATTACAAATTTACAGAATTCTAAACGATAAGAAAAAAATAAAAGTACACGAAAGAAATTTAATAAAAGGCACGTGAAAGTAATTTAAATAAACCAATAAGAGTAGCTCGTGAAAGAAATTTAAAAAAATAAATAAAACCAATAAGAAACGTTGAAAGTGGATCAGACATTGCTGAACCACGCTCCCTCAAAATAATGCCCATATATTTTATGGGCAAAAAACGGAGCTTTCCAACAGTAGAAATTGAATTCCAGCTCATTAGCTGAGCACATTACCACTGAGCCGCAAGTTACCATAAAATATTTAAATTAAAAAAATTTAAGATAGAATTTTTCACAGGAATGATTTACGTAATCAAAGATTGAGATAGAAGAATTAAATTAAACACTGAAACATGTCTTGCACTTGCTATTAATGATTAAAAATAAATAAAAATTTAAATTCCAGATTGGCTACTGTTTTTTACAATCCGAATTACGATACAATTTCAAAGCATAATTCTATTAAAATATTTTGTTTGCCTTGTTTTCTCTAAAACTTGATGAATTGCTTACTATATTGCACGCCATTAATATCGTGTCGGCAATGGCTTATGTGTTATCATATTCTGTGTTTTTCAAAGCAACTTTAATGAAAAATATAAAAAAATGTGTATGTTGTATCGTAACACACCTGTATTTTTACACCTGTAAGCTTGAAAAAAATTTTAAGTTAAAAAATTACATTTAAGTACGAACTAACTCCCTGGCACTGCAGCCCACTGTGGGTCAAGACCGTCTGCCTAGTGCCAGATTTCGAAACAGGAGAAGGGGTAGGCATCTCAGCCCTACGCCCAACATTCTCCAGTTGTTGTCCAACAATTCTATTCTCCAACATTCTCTACGCCCAACATTCTCTCACCAGGACCTACGGTGTAAAGTGGATTACGAACCACTACAAACATCCATTGAATCGCCAGGACTCGAGTCCGAAACCTATGGCAGCGACCGTCAAAGCGATAGAAATTTGAGTACTATATTTTGAAATAATTTTGGTCGGTTATAATTAGTCCAGATAAAGGAGAGACCGGATGTAGTAGAGTCTACTATATAAATATTTGTACAAAATTTTTGTTTTTCTTTCACTAAACCGGATATTGTATTTATATCTTTCTCCCACAAACATTATGAATAATATAGATCACAGAGATAATTCCTTTATTTTTCTTAACCCGTTAGTATATTATCCTGAGTATATTTATATCTCGTGTTTGGATTTTTTTCGAGCACCATGAGTTATCTCGCGTGGAAATTAATTTTTCATTCTGGATTGAAACATTTTACGCTACTTTATAATAATCTGAGGCAAATCTAAGACAATTTATGGCGATTTCATATTGTTTTGCAGACATTTGACTTGATGTCATTCAGTAATTAAAAGATTGACGATACTACGATTATGATATTTCTTCCCGCAAACATAGCAAAAGACCTCGCATTGTTCTAAAGATATTAAATTAATTCCTTATCCTGACGATTTTCTCCTGCTCTGACTGATTTATTACCTACAACTGCCTGGATAAAAAAAAAATTCGCTTTTCACTTAAGCTATTTTTTTCACCCAATTTTTTTTTTTTTTTTTTTTTTTTATTACATGCAACTGATTTCATCAACATCTACACTTTCGATAATTTTTGTTATTTTTCATTTTATAGTTTTGTTAAATAAATAATTCTATTAAATAAAATAATTCTTTTTTAAAAAAAAAGGGCATTTAATTACCTATTTTTCTTCTTAACTCAAAGGGCATGAGACCACCGCTATGTTTCAACATTTTACAATGAAGGAGCTAGTGGACGCTACGCGGCCAAGGACCTCCGTTTTAATCTACAATAAGATAGAAGAATGACGATATCGCTTATAACCACTTGCATTTACCTTTCTTTTTTTTTCTTTTTTTTTTTTTCAAAAGAGTAAAAGTGGAGACATTTTTAAGGATAGTAGCAGCAATGCACCGTAGCATGATCTCGAAAGTTGTTGCGATGGAACGAATGCTGCATTATTGCAGGAACATCGACTATGTCTACTAGCTATAGCTATAACCGACATTTAATAAGCACAACTAAGCTATGCAGCAGAAATGATATTACATCAACTAAGTTCAATAGTTATGGGAATACTAAAATTATCTACAAAAATTATAATGCAGTTTTGTATTATCATTCTGTATCATTTGTATTCTCTCGTTTACAGCTTTTACTCGGTGCTGCTGCAAAAACATAGTTTCTTCTCGTGTATTTTTGATTGCGTCACTTCCATGAAATATATCATAAGACATAAAAGCATGGCTTCTTAAGGATTTTTGTAAAGACGTACACAATTTTTCTATCATTTCGAAAAATCAAATCCTTTAACTTCCCATTCTCATTCTGAAGAGTAATAATAATCTGCTACTGTTCTGTTGCCACATTGTAATGTAGTATATTATTATTATTATTATTATTATTTTTATTTTATTTTTTGCATTATTATTCATTTATATTTGGTCTTTCGAAATTTTTGAGAGCATTTACCAATTAATTAAAAAAAAAAAAAAATCAGTAACATCTAGACCAGGGGGTCTCCAAACTTTCCAGCCTTAGGGCCATACTGTTTACTCCAGTAAGTACCAAGGGCCAAAACCATTTTTAATTTTTCTGCCATTATCTATAATTTCCAGTTATTTGTTATGCTTAAGTTAAATTTTCTGCGTATCGTACTTGTCATTCAGCTTTACCTAGCAAGTCAATAAAACCGAGTTATTATCATTCTGTGTTTTTTTTATCCAACTTAATACAGCAACAAAAGCTATTCGCTATCGCGGGCCGGATTGATGACACTGGATTTGGTCCGCGGGCCGTAGTTTGGAGACTCCTGATCTAGACCAAACAGCAACATCTTGGTAAACAGCAACATCTAGACCAAATCCAAGAATCGTTGTGGTCTCATGGAAGGTATGAGGGACGTAACTTCTGTTAGTTAGAGTCAGACTTGGTTCAGAGTAGCTGAAAAAGGTGGCAATGCCGTCCGGGAGGACATTTTAGGGGAAAACTACCCCGCATTTGTGCATCATATGGGAGAAAACCTAGAAAACTCCCACCAGGTCGTTCAACTCGCGAGGAAAGATGCTGACCATCATAAATGCCATCGAGTCTCTTCATTTTTTTGAAACAGTGTCTACAACAATGCCACCAGCGAATTGAACCTCGGGCCTGATGCTCACCAGCGGTGCACGTTGCCACTGAACTACGAGTTAGAGGGGGAAAAAGAAGATTAAAAATATAAATTGGTCAGTCCAGCAAGTATCGAATCCAATTTGTTAAACACTGCTATCTGATATATTATAATTTTAAATTACATTATAAAATGAAAATTCGGTTAATGTTGCATTATATTTCTATAAATTTGGAAAATAATGTTATCAAACACAATTTAAAGCATTTTATTTAATCTTAGTAATGTATCACGTATTGTGGAATAATATATAATTATCAGATTGATGATATTGTTATTCTGATTGCACAAGGATATGAAATTATGGATTGCGGTGTGATTGCGCAATATGTTGCAGTTTTTCCTTCCTCTACATACTTTTTTTCCGACACGACTTAGCAAAAGTAAAACTCATCATTATAATGACTATCGCCAGTAATTCCAGTTTCACTAACAATACCGGAAGCAATAATAGTAATAATAATAATAATAATAATAAAATGCTCCAATCAAAAGTGATTGCTAATTATTTTAATTATCTAGTGAACATATTCGAAGCATGAGAAGTTCTGCTGTAATGAAGTGCTTCTGTTAAAATCTGCAAAACTCTCTCTTTTAATTGGGCGTCAGCAAGTCTGCTCTTCCCAATTGGACGAAGACGGTAGTCGCCGACGGTTGCATAAACACCAATAAAAAAGGTCTTAACTATACTCCAAAGACTGGATTATTTGTCAGATTGGGTGAGGTTACATAAGATTGCACACTTCTTAAACTATTACAAAGGGTTTCGGCATCGATTCGACAACAGTTCGTAAATTCGGCTTGGAGGTATCTTTATTTTCACAGATTGGTTAAGCATTACAGAATATAACAGGTGGGCTGAAAAGGTCGTAGGCTGACACATAAATGGCGCTACTGGTATTAAATCCATATGATTTGTAGTTAGCCCTACCCTTCAAAAGACACGTGTATAAATTTGACAGCTGTTGCACTATTAGTATGTGAGTTATAGCATTTGTAGTGAAGCAACTTTTGTTAGTTTGAAAAAATAGATAAAAAAGGAATTTCGGGTGTTAATAAAGCATTGCTTTTTGGCGAAAAAATACCATTGAAGCCAAGGCTTGGCTTGATAAACATTATTCCGACTTTGGCCTAAACATTAACCCGACATTTTTTCCGACGAGGCGAAATGAGCACCGAGAACGATGCACGCAGTGGACGCCCCAAAGAGGCTGTTACCGACGAAAACATCAAAATAGTCCACAAAATAATTTCTGATAACCGTAAAGTGAAGTTGATTGAGATAGCTGAGACCCTTAAAGATATCAAAGGAACGTGTTGGACATATCGTGAATTTGGATATGCGAAAGCTCTGTTCAAAGTGGGTGCCGCGCGAGCTCACAATCGACCCAAAACAACAACGAATTGATGATTCTGAGCAGTGTCTGGAGCAGTTCAATCGCAATTTTTGAATTTGTTCAATCGCAATGTTCAAGAATTTTTGCGTCGATATGTGGCAATGAATGAAACATGGCTCCATCATTTCACGCCGGAGTCCAATCGACAGTCGGCCGAGTGGACTGCACATGATGAACACTAAAAATGATATAACTTCACTAAAAATGCTATAACTCACATACTAATAGTGCAACAGCTGTCAAATTTATACACGTGTCTTTTGAAGGTTAGGGCTAACTAAAAATCATATGGATTTAATACTAGTAGCGCCATCTATGTGTCAGCCCATGAACGTTTCGGCCCGACTGTTACATAGCTTGTTCCATGAAAACAGAAAGATCTTACAACCTACAGAAAGGAAAAAAAAACCCCAACTTTTCTAAGAATTTCTTTTAATTTTTAAACTTATTGACTTTTTTTTTTTTTTGCCCTGATGGCCGAGTGGCTAGAGCTCGGTACCACAGGTTTCGGATTCGAGTCCGGCGGGGCCATGGAAGTTTGTAGTGGTTCGGAATTCAATTTGAACCATAGGTTCCTGTCTAATACGATCGTAAAGCGTTGTTGGGGGTAGTGTTACATGCATTCATAACATATCTTCAAGCTACACGTGCCTCCTGGGTAGTGCTAAATGAGTAACAGCGGTGCAGCCCTTGCTCATGGCATAAAGTTTAATTGTCTCTGTATTGCCAGCTGCATTATTGCCAGCTGATTATTTACTTTTATTATAAATACAGGGTTATTTGTTTAAAAAAGAACAGTTACAAAAATTTAATTTTTTGACTTGAAACCATCAATCATTTTCGAGACATCTTGTGTAAATATTTTAATAATTAAATAAATTAATGAGAAATAAATAGTCAAATAAATATGGAAGATTGTATTGGATTTCATTATAGTTTTCAATATACAACTATTGTTAAAGATTTTGAGTTATTTTAATAAATTTATGCTGCATATAAGACATTAAGATAAAAATAAAAAATACATTTAAATTTGTAGAGTCAATTAAAAAAATTATTAATTAAATTAATTTTTAAACAATTAAAATTATTTTTTGTTACCATTTCTTCATAAGGAAGAAGGAAGAAGGGAACGGAAACGATTCTATGGAAAGAACCGCAAAACATATGAAGAGAAACAGAATTTAATGGGTATAATTTATTACTTGTTTGGTTTTATTTAATTTTTCAAACTTCCGATTTAATGCATTTTATGTATTGTTTAATTTTTTTTATGAAAAACCCATAGATGCACCCATAGAAAAACCCATAGACCCCACCCATTTCCGCATGTGCGGAAATTTTCACAATGATGTAATCCTGTCCTTTTTTGTGCAATCACGATTGCATTAATTGTGTGATTAATTGTGTAATGAACTATTATGGTTTGATTGTTAAGCAAAGATAAAGGGAGTCGGGAATACGCAATAAGAAGATCTCTGATTGTCACGAAATTTTGTTACTTGATACTTCTGAGGCAATATATAAATAAAAATATTTCATGGAAATGAATAACTAGAGGTGCTGAGCCTCATAATTGAGAATCCAGATGAAGTGTATAAATAAAGAGATTCCAGTTTTAGAGCATAATTTCCATTTGAAGTTGACTCACTTTGATTGTACCAATGCTTAGCATATGTGTTCGTGTATATACCTTCATTTGAGACAGAACGTGCGATTGAGCCAAAGGAAACAAGTTGCTCAAATCAAAAATATCACTCAGCATTTGATTCAAAGCCATACAATTAAACAAGGGGGCCTACGATTAAGGGGGCATACGATTAAAGATGAACGGCGCCGCAACAGCAACCCCGAACAGCAATACCAAAGAAACCCACACCGGAACCCGGGCACAAGTCTCAGCTAGCGGCCCAGTGCTATGCTACCATAGCAGGACCTGACCAAAAGCAATTTATTCAGAAAGCCAAAAATATATACAAAGTATTTACAATTCGTTCACAGTTTAAGAACAATAAGCACTGTGAGATTGAGCAGGAAATACAGACAGAACAAAAATACAAAAAATAAGGTGCAAATGATAAATGCAAGGATCGAAATGGTAGACATCATTTGAGATATAATGGCATTGGGTCAAAGACAACAACGTGTTCAAATCGAAAGATCGCTCGGTGTTTGGGTCAAAGTGATGATCATCATTTGAGACATCATGAAATTTGGTCATAGGAAACAAGATGATCAAATTGAAGGGTCAGAGAGATAGTCGTTATTTGAGACAGATGAGTTTGGTTCAAAGGAAACAAGTTTCTCAAATCGAACGGGGAGAGCTATGGTCATAGCGGGACATAGCGATATAGGGCCGAAGGAAACAATGTGTTTAAATCGAAGGATCACTCGGCATTTGAGTCAAAGCATTTGATCATCATTTGAGAATACTGCTACTACACCACACCACATCACATTATTGTGCCTAGAGCTTAGTTAGAGCTTAGTTTGGGAATGATGTTAAAAGAAGTCTGATTAGGCTCCGTGACGCTCTACAGTCATATGATACCGGGATCTAAGACTTAAAAATG